>OX402532.1:12677527-12903731 GCA_948098885.1 Drepanosiphum platanoidis
CATATCGCATACCACACACTCCTCAGGTATACCGAAAACCTCGATCTATAATGTGTAAATATTGAAAATATCTCGAAACCCGGGGGAAAATATTCAGTCATCCGATAGTCATAGAGTTACAATATCGTCTGCGAAACTCGTGAAAAATTTGTTTTACAAAACAGATTTTTCATAAGTTAATAGGACTAATGTATTGAAACGGAGCGTCACTTACCACTGGTGTTTTCTAAACGATACCGTGCGTTTGTTATGCCGACGTTCCGAGCAATAATTGCTTGAAAACAAATTTGACGAAACGAATTTTCCTCCGCGCGTCACTTATAGTTGAGGATGTCTTTAGACCATATTTTTGCTCTACTTTTCGTTGAATCTTTTCTTTTTTTTCATTTCGTTCAAAATTCTGGTGTACCGTTCGTTTAATACAACAGAGGTTCCCGACCTATTTTGTTCCCCTCTGTGGATTTTCTAAAATTTCCTCGCCCCCACTCCCTATAAATTGAAAAATTTTACGACCTATTTTTTTTTTTTGTATAATTCACAAATTAAAAAGAATACAAAAAAATACAATTTTACTTTGTCATGACTGTTTGCACCTCCCAGCAATGTGTTCACGCCCCCTCGAGGGGGCGCGCCTCCCAGGTTGGGAAACACTGGTTTAATATAAGCATGCAATTTGATTTCATATTTTTAGTATCCGTTTTTAAATACCGTTGTCCGTCAAGCCTACGACTATTGCCGGCGACGAGTTTACCGGTATACACGGGAAACAACGAAAACATGTCTCCTCATTCCCAAATCGAACACGCCATCGAAAACAGTCTCAATTTTTTTTTTCGATATCATATCTTCTGTACATAATAATATTCTTCCGAAATTGCATCGGTAAAATTGTCTTCCACCGAAAAAATAGTATTATTAACGTTTTACAATAATAATAATTATTATTATAATTAATATGAATCTTAAATAAATTATTATAATATCGACTGAATTATAGACTTATTGAATTCATTTTTGTTTGTGGTGAAAATAATAATTTCAAACGCTTTATTTTACATCAATTTATCGCAATAATTTGTAGAACATTGGTAGCAATATATAACCTGTACAAATTATAAGTATAACATACCTATATAATTGTTGTTTATAATTATTATACAATATTATAAGCAACAAAAGTATGTTTGTGCCCAACTTGTACATTGTGACGTTTAGGTTATTATTACCATTAATATTATTATTATTATTATTATTATTATTATTATTGACTATTGTTATTATAATTTATAATACCATTGCACAATTTTATTGTTTTGTACCTCCTGTGATAATAAAGTGATATTTTTTTATTCACGACATTAGACGCAAGTATAGACATTTTTTTTCCAGATTGTGAAACATTCCTTACATTCTTAACCACCTCCCCCTCGTGTATATTTGCGTCTATTCGGTCTTCCCTGAAACATTACATTTTACATTAGCTTAAGTACATGATATTATTACATAATTTAGTGTAACGAAGTCGAAATAGGTTGGCCAGACGTTCCGTATATTATACTGTACGCGAATATCCCTTTTCTGATCTTTCACCCGTTGACCTGACAATTGTCTCGAAAAATCGACGGAAACATTTTGTTTTTGTGACATTTGTATTTTAACCCTTTTTCAATCCACACATTTGATCAAAATAGTTTCTTATTACTTATAATATTCCGTACCTAAGTAATTATTCGTAATGTAAAAAATTATTATCAATTAATTGCGTAGATCGAAATTTTAACAAATAGATAATTTATAGAGAATCAATTGCTTCGTCGTAGAATTCGTGTGAGAAGTATAAATTAGAAACACTATATCTATCCGTTTTTCCAGTAAAAATGTAATGTAAATTATAAAAAGAAACATTTTAACGGTTTACCTTTTTTGCGTATCCATTTAAAGATCGTATAGAGACCATTGTTTATTGATAAAGACAATTTTGATCTAAAAAACAAACACGTTCGACAAATGTTTAACGTTTCGAGAGCAAAATAAATGTTTGTAATGTTTAGTATTACCAATTGTATTACTTAATTAATTAGTATTGTAAAACTTTTCGCAGTGCGTCTAATCCGTGACGTCTCGTTATTTTAAGTTTCAAAATTGGTCGCCCTAACATTATATTTATATCGGGTATATTAGGAAGAACTCTTAACAAGGTGCTGAAATTATTAATCGGAATGATAAAACTTGTTTAAACAACCAGATAAATCTACTCTTTGAAAGTTTCAAAAACAGTTTTTCACTGCGCTTTGAACATTTCCAACACGTTGAAAATAATGTTTTTTTTTCGGTTTATCGCAAAGGGAATCGGAAGGGTAAAAATCAAAACTAAATATTCTCCTTTGATAAAAAAAATAATCAGATTCATCGTTTGTCGTTTTGCCGAAATACTGAGCTGAATAATATTTGCCCGTGGTTATAAGTGAAATGTCAAAAACTTATAATAAAAAAGAATAGAAAGTAGATTCGTCTGATTGGTAACAAGTCTGTGATTGATGTTTTTTGTACTAAAATACATTTTAAAAGTCACATTAGATAATCATTATATTCATAGGTATTCATTGAAAATGTTTGTATCGAAAAACTAACCGTATATGTTATGTTTGTATTATAATTGAAGAAAAAATGTCATTATTAAACTCGGTGTGTATTTTATATATTGTGTGACTAAACATATTGTGTCTTAGCGAAAATATAATACAATTTTTTTTAAATTTATCCTCTCGATTAATTTATAAAACATACTTAAATCGGTAATAATTACTGTATTATTAATGATTAGGTACTGTTTTTCATAGTTTAATCATTACTATACATAAACCATGATTAAACATTGCCTAAATAAATAAAAAGAAACCATTATCAATAGTAATTAGAGTGGAAATGTGAGGTGTAGCTTTATTGTTTGCTCGACGCATCAACCTTTGCGTACAAATTGTTTTACGAGTATTGGTCGTGTTCTATTTAAAACTCGACAAAAATAATTTTTTTAAAACGTCGCGACAAACAAACAAAAAAAAAACACTAGTGTTTTGGTACGGTTATGTGAATTGCCAATCGTACAAATTTAAAGTATAGCACGACAAAATTATGGTATCAAAAAAAAATAAAAAAATAATAGCATATTTTATACAGGTGAAATCAAGTATACCTAATGTCGATAATACAATATTTTAATGCTTTCGAACACGTAGTACAAATGTACGACCTCCCCCGCTTGCGTAGCCATCTTTAACACAGTTGTCTAAACATGGGATCGCTACGCACGAATATGGGTTGTATACAATTAGTTGACTAGCTTTAGTTATAAGTTCTGTATAATATATGTATATACACCGCGTGCTGAATGTTCATAATACAAATAAATCGGAAATTTCTTAGTATTTTAACTTACGAGCCACACTAACAACTTCCTATAGGTAGGAACTATACTTCAAAACATTATGTGTATGACGAAAACTTCGATGTATCGGCCTATGCGTGTATTTCGTTGGCTATATCGATTGCTCGTCCTCGTCGTCCTCGTCGTAATCACCTATAGCATCCACACAAACTTTTGGATTTTTAAAGAAACACAACTCTCGCATTCGTTCGAGCAAAAAGCAGAGACATCGGAAGACGACATCACACAGGTAGGGCATAACAAATGAGAAAAAATAATCATGTTAAAAGTTGCGTCGGCATCGCTGCAGGTAGTTTTTAAAAGAACACACGAGCATACTGTTATTGTGAATTCGATAAAAGTAGATTCAGAGCCAAATTTTTTTCTTTTTTTTGGTGGGAGGAGGAAACAAAACCATAAACAACATTTCGTTCCGTTTCTAGGGAACAGTACTCAAAGTTGAGCAGCAGTGTAAGCTTTACTCTCTAACCATTTTGATAATTTATTCTTTAAAAGCGAGTACATTGAAACATGGGGCTTAAAAGTCATACATTTTATTAATTTTGAAAATACTAAAACGTTAAAATAAGAAAAACTTCACTAAACTGCTTGATTCCACATAATAAATACCAATTTGTCGTATAAAAATGGCAATTAAAAAGACAATACTATTTTGAAAATTGTTGTATAATATTTAGGAAATATTCGCTGCCTAATAAAAACACTACCGTGGATCCGTCACTGCAGTTAAAAATGTGGCAATTCATGACACATTCTTAAAATAATTATGACATAAGTACTGAAATCGTGTTGAAAACGATTTTGAAAGTTAAAATATTACTATGCTGAAATTTACAATTAACTTATAGGACCAGCCGACTCTAGAATCGCCGCTTATACACGTAACAACGATTCCCGAAATAAATTTGAACAAAAATACCGAGTCACTTTTACCGTGGTATTTCAAAAGTAACCGTATATCATTACAATAATTAATGACAAATTAATTTAAATTATCGATTGATATTCATACCTTTTTTCCGATGTGCTCGTGTTGTTGTTAGACGGCCACATATATCCCGACAGAGCCCGCGTGGACAATGAAACTGGAATTAGAATTTCGAAAATATGGCCAGAGGAACAAACGTTCGGCGATCGCGTGGAAGAACAACTAATGTTTGTGCCGCCGAATTACCAGTATGAAAACGCACCGATGAAGACGATTTTGATTTACGATTCTAATAAGTGGTCGATAGATATTGGACAGTCCGAATTTCTTTCAAACGATTGTCCAGTGGATAGATGCTTGATTACACATAAAAAAAAAAATATCCGTTATGTAGACGCGGTTATATTCCGCGAAAATTTCGATCTACTACAATACGAAAGGCCAAGTAACCAAGTACGATGAATAATAGCGTTATCTACTCGAACACACACTATTAGAACGTTGATAATTCAAATCCGGTGTAGATGAATTTATTTATTTTCGAAACGTCTCGAACGATGTTTTTCTAGCTAAATATATATATTTCAATAACTCGTAATTAAAAAACACTAATTTTTATTTAACGGTTTTTAGCTTTTCCATCTAGATATTAAAAAAGTTTTTAACTATTATTTTTCTTGATTAAACATTGAATACCAGTTTCAATCGAATTATGAGTATTTACCATGTATAAGTAATAGTAATAATATTTATTAATCAAAAAAAAAATAATAAAATAATTCAAGTAAATTTTATTGCTGTAAAAATATTTTTTACGTTGATCTTTAATGCAATTTTTTCCTAGATTTCTCGAGCACGTTTGTATTTTTCAATTCATAAATACATGTTTACATTTCTAACGTTCCGAGTGAAATTCTATACAGGTACGCGTTCGTTACAGGTGTGGATTTTGTATTTTCTACAATCGGCATACTATTGGAGACCCAGCAAGTGCGCAAATATGGTATGGACTGCCACATATCGACACGACAGTGATATTGTCATTCCGTACGGACGATGGGCGTATTACGATAATCTATCGGCGACCCGATACGAACGGCCGAAACGGAATTACGCGCAAAACAAGACGAAATACGTGGCGATGGTTGCTTCGGATTGCCAGACTGATAACGGCGGATTACTGTACGCGAAAGAGTTGAGGAAATATGTGCCTGTAGACATTTACGGCGAGTGCGGCGATCACGAAGCCACCAGGTCGGACGAGCTATTCAAAATGCTGGAACGAGATTATAAATTCTATTTGGCTTTCGAGAATACGAATTGTACCGATTACATAACGGAAAAGTTTTTCATCGACGGACTTCAGTAAGTCAATACTACGAAAAAACCATCAACGCACCTAATTCGTTAGTTATTATATGACTAATATGTTATTGTGTATAAATTGGTTCTATAGATCATCTCTCAAATCAGTTAGGTAGCGTTGATATATGATCCGGTACCTAATTAAGTTACGAATAACAATTCATATAATATTTTTGATAATTTCTTATTTAATATAAACTAATCCCCATACTTTTATCTATCCAATTCGAGTACTATATAATATATAGGTACAGTAAAACCTCTCTATAACGGAATCGCTTGGGACCAACACATGTTTCCGTTATAAAGAGTTTTCCGCCATAGAATTTTACATATTATTTGAACCGGAACTATTGACCTTTACCGTTATAAGGAGGATTCCATCTGAGATAGGGTCCGCTCTAGAGAGGTTTTACTATATACGTATATATGTACAAATATATTATTTGAGAGTCGTATAAAAACACACACACTTGCCATTCATAACCGCATATTTTACACCTTTCAATACCATTTCCTATATTGTTAAAAAGGGAACGTCGATAATTCATAACCGCATTCGTTTGATTGACAGTTAAAAGTTAAATATTTATTGATATACAATTAAACCGTCGTAATTTTTAATTTCGAGCATTGAATTACGTCGGTAACAACAACAACATGACAAAGTAAATACGTTTTGGGTGCACCCAAAGACCGGGCGGAGTAACTCGCTCGCTACGCTCATTCGGATATAATTTAATTAAAAAATATATCACGATTTTTTCTGTTAAAAACCACGTGGGATGGGTAAAACTGGATAGAGTAAACACGCGTTGGGTAAATAAGTCCGAAAATAATTTAAAAAAATCCCAAATCGATACTCTGACGCACACAGTAATATACAGTGTGTGAGGTATTGATGAAAGGTGTAATTTTGGCGAAATTGTTTGGCGTCGATGTTTAGAAGTTTGCGGATTTGAACGACTGCCTTCTTTTCGAAAGCCTGCGGTCTAAACAACAATATAGTGTATACACAATGGCGTATTTAGGATTTTGTCAAGGGGGGAGGGATATACGGTGGCAAACACATATAATGAATGAACTACGGGCATCATATTTCCGTAGTTCTTACAAACTGAAACGAAATAGCATAACGAATACCATCTCACCAAGGCGCTAATTCCCAGCATTTTATATTATTGCCATACGATAGATAAATATTTCCGAATGTTTAATACATCAATATTCGATATTTTAATAAAGCGTATAGCGTTTTCAACAGTTTCGTTCTGTATTTCTGTAATATATAACATTATTATACCTATCGGTAAAAAAAAAAAGGCCAAGGTGGGATCTATCCCCCATATCCCCTCCGTAAATACGCCACTGTGTATATATCACCTATACATAAACCTATATATATGAGTGGGTTAAAGCCATAATGGTGTAAGTCATTGACTTAATTAGAGAAACGAAACAGTTTATTAAAAACTCAAAAATAAATTCCCGGATGAAATTATTACCTGGAGGGTCAAATCAAGCATCTAATGGTAGAAGTTTGAGTTATGACATACTTCACTTTGCCTTTCAAAGACATGCCCACAATATATAACTCATTTTTACAAAAAATATGACTTAAGGTAGGTCCAGACCAAGCAACATTTTGTTGGCAACATGTATCCCGGCAACTGATTAAAAGTTGACGGATACACGTCAACATTGGGCGGCATGTCATCAAAGAAATTTGTTGCGTGTTGCTTGTATCTGTGTTTCCCAATCGAAATGGAAAACATCGTTCGGTATGGACGATGTTGTCAACAATTACTGTCATTTGATAACGAGTTACACACGTTCTATATTATAACACACGTTTATTATAAACACACGTTTTATATTATAATTTATTAAGTTTTACTTTTTATTTTTTGCGTCATGTTGTGGCCAAAAGAGCTCGTAATAGAACTGATTGAAATGCTGAAAGCTGCCCCTGCCTTGTGGGATATACAATTAAAAGAATATCGAGATAGAAACTTGAAGTTTGATGAAACGGCCAAAATAGCATCGCACTTCAAAACAAATGTGGATGAAGTATCAAAGAAAATTAAATCCCTAAAAACTCAGTTTAGGCGGGAACGGAGGAAAATTGGAGAAAAAAGTAAAAGTGGAGCTGCTACAATTTCGGAAGATAATATATGGTTCGGGTATAATATAATGAAGTTTCTCGTGGAAAATAACATTTCTAAAGGCAAACTATAACAGACGGACGTGGACTGTTGACGCGCAACTACTATTTGGTTTGAACGCGCCACACTGTTGACAACATGTATCTGTATCCAACAAATTTGTTGCCAACATTCGGCAACGTGTTGCCAACAAAATGTTGCTTGGTTTGTACGTACCTTTACACCACTATGGCTTCAACATAATATAATATACTCGAATAAATTTTTGAAGAAAATCAACCCGTTCCCCGAACGCGCGGTTAAACAATACCGTGTACATAAACACAGCTCTGACTCGTATACGCGCGCAGGTCCGGCATGTTGCCGATAGTGATGGGCGGACGCCCGGAGGACTACGAGCGGATCGCGCCCGACCACTCGTACCTGCACGTGGACGAATTCGAGTCGCCCAGGCGCCTGGCGTTGCAGCTGCTCCGTCTTGACCGCGACGACGACCTGTACAACGAGTACTTCCGGTGGAAGGGCGCCGGCGAGTTTATCGACACAAAGTTCTTCTGCCGGTTGTGCGCGATGCTGCACGGCGACGGGCCGCCGGCAAAGCACGCGCGCCGCGAGCTCGACGACCGGTGGCTCGGCCGGAACGCGTGCGACCACTCGACCGTGTGGCGACCGGCCGCCGTCTCGCCGCAGCTGACACCCGCGGCGGAAGGGAAACAAGTCAACTAGAGACGTCACCGCGTTCTGCGAGTCCCGCCGTGTTCCTCGTCGTCCGCCGCCGCCGACTCGGTCCGTCGATTCACCCGCAGCAGGATAAAAAAATAGGATTCTGAAATCACCACCGCCAGTACTACTACCTAACCTAAAGTGGTTTCAGAATTTTCTTTAGGTTATGCAGTAGTACTGGCGATGGTGGTTTCAGAATCCCATTTTTTTATCCTACTATCCGCCTACGGTGAACGCCGCGCAATAGAGTTCTATTTATTTTCGTCGACGCGCTTCGCGTTTTCAGCCCGATCGATTATTCGCCCACGTTTTATTTTTTACATTTACAATTTTTTAATCCGCCTATTATTCAACTCGCGATTCGGTTCAGTTTCGGCGAGCCTTAAAATGATAAAAAAATCTCTTATTATCTAAGCTTTACTGTTTGATATTACGATTTAAAAAAAAAATAGTAAATAATTATGAACGATTTACCGAAACGATGATTAATATTTAACGAAGATAACACATAATAAATTAATAACTAATAAGAATATTATAACTTTATATAATTATTATATCACAATGTATACTTTTATTCGTGTCAAACATTTATGAGTTTAGTTAATTTCACACGAGTTTTTAAATTGTCATTTGATTTTAGTACTCTATGAAAAAATCGAATTCATATTGTTCTATCTCTGCAGTGGATATTTAATTGATTTGTTTGTTTAAAAAGTACAATAAAACACCGAATTATGTTTAAAATCAATAACACACGTTATTATAAATTATCGAGTCAATATATAGAAGACGAGGTCCGACAACTTCCTCCCCGCCGGCTCAGTTTACAACTGTGACCGCCTTATAATAGAGCGCTGACGGTTAGACGGTCGAGAATTAAATATTAAATACAAATTACAATACCGCTAAGACTTATTTTAGAAAATTAAAAATGTATTATGTTTATAAATACTAATACTTAATTTGCCGAGCATTAATTTTGTTTTTCATCGGCCAGTGTGTTTCATTATGAAATTACAATTTCAATTACATAATTTCAAAAACGTCTAATCAGCGCTTTCACAAAAGGTGGTCGGCATCGGAAACGTTTTTAACGTCTATGTGATATAGGCACTGAATAGATTGAATGATACGTCTTATCTATTTTTTCATTATCTATGGTCCGATATCAAGTAAATATTGACAATTTGGTTTTTTTTACCGGAATTATTCTCGGAGATAGAGAATAGTGAATACCAGCAGTTGATGTTCAGATAATATGTATTAACTAGACGCCGTTTGATTTAAACGAATTAAAATGTTCACTTTGAATCTACAATAACTTAATTTCGGTTCAAATGACTCACCAAATTATTAATCTTATTTTCAATATCAACTCATCTTGTTATAGTTGTTATTTTATTTACGACGCTGCTATACGTTGTATTATTGACTCACTAACTACTTCAGATTACCTCCATGTAAGTATAATAAATAAATACTTTTTAAATTACACCTCCATAATGACTGTATTCATAAGTAATTTTTAGACATATTCAAATTGTATTTGAATTTTTCAGATTAAATAAGTATGGAAACTAAATTTAGGACATATGAAACTATTGGTGCCAAAGCTTGTCCCATGCACATTAAATTAAAGGTTCAACAGACTAAACGCAGACAAGAAATTTTACAAATACAAAAGCAGTAAGTCTTATAACGTTGTTCATATTTTTGATACTAATGGAGTTATTTTATTTTATCGTTATTTAATGTGAAATTGAAATGCTGATTCCGTTAGTCACACAAGTAGCTTAAATAAAATGTGATCAAATTCACATATATCTCATGAGTAAAAATTCATTTTAGACTTTACATTATAAGAACCTAAAGAAAAATTCTATACATTTTGTTGTGATTTTTGAAGGAAATTGCATGTCTAATAAAATACAATCACAATACATTGCTTTCAGTTTCTCTGATGGCCAGAAGAATAGAGTTATATTATGAATATGATTTTAGGAACACTTTTACTATTAAAACAGATGAAGACTAAAGAAGTCAACAACGCTAAGCAATAGCTTGGTTCTAAGTGGGAAACATCAGAAAAATTTGTATCGTTCAGCCGTTAAAGAAAAACCTATCACAAATTTATTTTAAGTATTAAGCTCAAAAACATAATATGTTAAAATAACATTTTTTTTCAATTTGATGTAGTAAAATAGATTTGTATATTAGTATCCATTAGATACATATAGTTGCGTCCACTAATAATATATCTGTGGTTATGACTGGAAATTAAAATTCTTTAGAAAACAATATTTGATTTTATGTGCTCAAAAATAAAAAAAATGTAATATTTTGTAAGGGTACTATTGAAACTATAGACATTGTTCCTTGTTAAAATATTTAGTATTATATCTTGGTTATTTGTTTTATTGATTGTGTGCAATAATAAAAGCCAAAAATTAATGTATACAATAATCCATTATTTAATTAATTAACTACCTACATAAACTAACATGATTACTTAAAAATCAAAGCCTTGAAGGTCATTAAATTTTAAAGATCAGTTTTGAATTAATATTGAAGTATTTTTGTGTTAAATTTCGAAATTGTAGGTATCTATGTTTAAAAATCAATAAAATATCGACAAGCTTTGTGACACAGTTGTTAGGCTTACAAATATATTATACTGAATTTGAATTGTTTCATTATCCAATAAACGGGTTTGGACTGTATTAATATTCTTAAGCTTTTGTAGTAATGTTTAATAAAAACTGTACTTTTTAAAAATATTTTAAGAACAAATTCTAGAATATTTGCGAGGTAAAGTGTTCCATATTTTATTAATTTTTTGGAAGTGTCAACAAATAAAATCTATAGTATAGTCTTATTATGGATGCAATACATGTGATTCAGGAAAAGATCCCGAGTATAATATGTGTATACTGATGAGTGATGAGTGATGACATTTAAACACATTATATAAGTTTACCTGATTTGCGATTTATATTTTCACGTTATATTTACATTTTTATTCATTTCTATTCACTATAATGTTACGAAAATTTCATGTTGAAAGATTGTTAAGTCTGTGGAACTTTCATTGAAAGGGAAATCTTCTTCACGAACACATTTCTTAATATTCCCAACTTTTTAATTGAGCTCTGATTAGCATCTTCAACAATTCACTGATTACAAGTGTAAAATGTAAATTATAATTATTATTTAGTATTTATACTATTTATAGGTTTGGGAAATTTACCAATTTGTTAGATAACACAATTTTTATAGACATGTGTTCTGAATCTTGTCACTGAATCTTGTATCATGATACAATATCCCTTATGGATTTATTTACGTAATAATTATATTTTATCTTTGCTCTTTGCTGTTGCTATTAGCTTGTATAACAGTTCTTCGAGTTGCTCTAAATCTTATTGCATTAGTATATTCAATTTTGCTTTTCGACGCTATAAATTGTATCACTAAAGTCTATCAAGGTTGGAATGTTAATTTCGAAATTCAATATAATTGTTTTGTCTAACGAAAGTCTTCTAAAATGGACAATTCAATATTGAAATATATGGTGGACATTATTAACAATCTCGATTCTATTGTATTCATGTAAGTAATAGATTAAATTAAATTTTTTAATTCTTATTCATAAATGTAAGTTATTTACTGGCTTTTAAAATGTAACCTAACTTAATAATCAATTGAATCATTCATTCATTTTATGATATTCCATTAAATATCTTACAGTAAAGCAATAATACTGGAAGTAAAACTATTTTGACACACACAAGAAGGTAGTTCTGGGGTATTATACATCAGCGTCCATACTCCATAATTCGTGATTGATCATGAATCTATGTGATGTAGGAAAATTATAATACTTATTATGATAAATGTACAGTCGCAAGTTAGTACCTCGGAAGTGTTACAGCTTTTGTACCATTGATCTGTATGAAAGCAATTGGTTTGTTGGTAGCATTTATCGTAGTTTATAGGTACTTAATTAATTTTTTCTGTTCCATTTTAAATGTTCAGTAGGTCTCTACGAACAAAACGATAAAGTAAATTGTTTTTTAAACATAAACTGTTAATGGTATAACTAATTAATTTTCACATTGTTACACAATGTTCATTTATATTATGCAAATCATATAATACAGTATTAATACCTAATATGAAATCTATCTATCAGCATTTCCTAAATACCATATTAATATATTAATTTAAAATTAATATTATTCAATATTAATGATATTCACTGAATATATCTATTATTATAACTAATAATAATAGGTAGGTATCTAGTTACTTATAAAATTATCTTCTTGTTTTATAGTTACATTATAAAACTTTAAAATATTCTAACATTGGTCTTATACATTTATAAAAAAATAAAAATATTCAAATTTATCATTTTGGTTTTAATTTTTTTAGATAATTTTTAGGATCAAAACATTCTCTGTTAAATTTTAATAGATGGCAAACTCATAAGTCTAAACTAATAAGTTTAGAATTAATAAAAAAATAAATGAAAAGTTTATAAAACTAGAAATATTATCAAAAGAAAATGTTATTTTCAACACATTTTTTGAGAACTATGAACAAATAATTTTTATATTTTGTTGTTGAAATTATTTCATATTGGCAAGTACTTACATATTATTATTGATTTCTGTTTTTTTTTTTTTTTTTCAGAAAACGTGATCAGCTAATTAACGACAGACGAAATATAGAACATGGTGTCAGTAGTAATTGTATGGTATGTTTACTCTAAATACAGTGTACCATTTACTATTATTATTGATTATAAAATATTCTTAAATCAATGCTACTATTAAGAAAGTTGCATGATCATAAGGAGAACTTCCAAAATAGTTTCAGAATTCAAAAAATTAAATTATTCTAAAAATTTAGCTTAGTAGGATAATTTTCCATTTGTATCATGTTAGTACTCTCTATACTTCAGATAAGATGACAAAATGTTATTGAATGTGAAATAAATAACCAGCTCTAAAGCTAAACAATTTTTCTAATATCATTTAATTTTGAAATGCTTTGATTTTATATTAAACGCGTCTATGAGATCATTTCAATGTTAACTTTGGTATTTAATTTTCTAATAAATGATTGTATGTTTTTAATTTTGCCGTTAATTTTGAAATAATCTAATCTCAGTATAATTATTACAATATATAATAAATTAAAAATTTTATGTTAAATTATTCGATGCATTTTAATATTTACTTGCAGTAACTTACAATATTATAAAATAAATACTTCAGTTATAACTTTAATGCTCAAGCCTGGAGCATTTTAATCAATAATCTTTGTACTAAATCTTTAAAATTTAAACAGAAATATAGTTTTTAAATCTTGGAGAAAATTAAGTACCTACCTACCTATTAATTATTATTTATTAAGGTATTGAACATAAATGTATGAATATTGAATGAATTAAATAGTGACAAATTATTGATGGAAAATTATTAAATATGATTGTTTAGTTATGATTAAATATGTTGTGTTAGTCTTGGTTGAAAATATATTTCATGTGTTTTATGACATAATAATAAAAACAAATCTTGATTGTAGGAAATTGATGGTAAGAAAAACAAAAAATATACGCCCAACATCAAAAATGAAACGTATGAACTTGCAGTCTCTATGATGAAATCAGAATGGATGCTTCAAGTACCTGAAGATATTGATAACTGGATAGCAGTGTTGTGTCCAGATGGAAAACGTTGTTGTGTTGTTGCTCATCATGTATGACAATCATAATAATAATAATTACTTAGAAATCGTAATAATATGTTCATGTATAAATTATTTTGATTTTAGAACAAAACAGTAGTCATCAACAAATATGGAATCTCGATCAACATTTTCCAATCATTATTTCCATACGGATGCCAATTATCAAATAATTTTCCATCAAATCACAAACGTACTGTTTTAGATTGTCTGTACAGTTATAAATTAAAAAGATTTTATGTTTTGGACATTATCGAATGGATTGGTGTGCCTTATACAGATTTTGATGTATGTACTTGTGTTATAGTTGGCCATTTTTTAATAATTATTTTTAATATTAATATTCAATTAATTTTGATTACAGGCAGACTTTAGATTTTTTTTCATTCAAAGTAAACTCAATGAAATACCGGGCATTCATGAAAAATCACCATCAAATTTTTATCCATTTGAGGTATATAATACTTGTTTAACGTTGTAAAAACGACTATTTTATGACTTAATTTTTTTTTTTTAGCTTGCTCCACGTATGGTTGCTAGTGATTTGTATTCTCACCTTTTGGAAAACCGTGAATTTTTCCCTGAAAACGTTACATTGGACGGCATTAACTTTTACTATCCAAAATGTTTGTACACTCCTGGAGAATCGCCTTTAGTACTTTGGCTGAAACCATTTATGATACCTGATGTCTTACAAAGGCCTGTCAATGATCAGCTGTCGCTGAAACCCCCCGACTATGTCAATATTTTTGAGTATAGTCTTAAAACGAAAAAAAAATATAAGAGAATCAAGAAGAAGAAAAATGTTTCCAACAATGAAAATATGGAAGTTGATAACTTAGTTGAGGTTTGTAGAATATAATAGTAAATTTGACTGGAGGCTTGTTAAGTATATTTTTAGATTTTGAGCAAAGAGTTTAATTTATTTGTTTTACGGTTTTTTTATAAAATCTGTACTTGAGTTCCTAGCAGTATATGTTTCAGATTGGAAACTGATTACTATCAATATAAATCAATCAGAAACAGTATTTTTGAAAACATCTCTTGAATATTTTTTCTAATATAGACTTATAAATGAATAAAATACTAGTTAAATTTGGTCCCATATTTATTTTGATCAAACTAGTAATATATTTTGTGATAATGATTTGAGAATTTAATTTAGATTTTACCATGGACTTCAACGTAATTTTCAAAATTCAGAATTTAAAATAATGAATACTTTATAAAAAAAAAAAAAAAATTATAATGAACTTTTTGTTTTAAACAGATGGAAGCAGATCCAGTTACTGTCGTTGAAAATGATATGTGTATGGAAAACTAAGTATTGTTAACCATGATATTACATTAATAAAAGTATGTTATTTATTTTGTTCTTACCAATAATAAATTACTATATAATCTGTTTGAAAATAAAATAATTAACTCAGAAAAATGAAACAATACGATTCCTATAAGCATGGAATGAACAGATTATTGAAGGCTACCGACAAATAAGTAATGTATTTCTTACACTTAATGAAAATACATCACTATTTGGGACTAATAATTATGTGATCGGGAGGACATCATGGTCGAGCGAATAATATGCATAGCCGCCGATTTGAACCTTATCACTGGTGGTTTCACTTTCTGAAGGGACGACCGCTCAGAAAGAAAAAATGCTTTTGCTCTCCATGTTCACATATTCCAAAAATCTACCACATCTATTGTACCAAAATAAACATTGAGGGATAATGGTCTGTTGTTGAAACTTTCCTTAACAATTCTAAATAAAAAAAATAACAAATATGTGATCAATTTGTATTATAAAGTTTTAACATTTTATTTGAAAAAAAATAAATAACAAGTAGATGTATATTTTTTGATATGTATACAACATAACTGAACAGAACAAACTAATCAGCAGCCTTCTGTTTTACTGAAGTTTGTTTCAATAAAGTGTTTAATCCAGTTAAGCGGCCTGGGTTTTTCATGCCAACTCTGAATCAATCACATACCCTTATAAACCTAATATACAAAAACCATGTATACAAAAGTTATTTAAAAAATCAAGTCATAATGAGCATAATTACCATCATATTCTATCTTCCTCTTCCTTGATTTAACTACTTTAACTCTAAAATCTAAAAAATATGTGTAAAAAAGAAATATTAAAAAACAAGCACAAAAGTACAACAAAAAAAATTACTTAAACCAGAGGTTCTTAAACTTTTTTGTTTGCAAAGCCCTGATTTTCTTAAAAATAGCCCCAAAAATAAAGGAATGTAAAACAGAAGCTAGAAAAGATTGACTTAAAAATTTCTCTCTAATCAAAATTGTAATGACAGATATAAAAGAATAAAACACAAAATAATTGGGTATCAATACCAACATTGATAGATTCACTCAGAAACGATTACATGAAAATTAAGTACAAAATAGTTTATATATAATAATAAAACTTATGCATAAAGATGAACCTCTAGTTAAATTATTACTATACTAAACACCTCAATAATATCTTAAATTATATTACCATTTTCATCATCATTCCTTTTCCTTTTCCTTGGTATAATCTGTTCATCTAGAAATAAAAAATTGACAAAATTGAAGCATCAAATAGAAATTAATCAGTTTAAAAAAAAACCTAGGTTTTATTGCTGCTTGTGTAACTGGGTGGTATTTCTTTTTTTTTTGTAAATAATGATGTTTTTTTATACTTAGCTTTAGTATTATTTGTTATTTGTATACAAAAAAGATACTTAATCAAATATCCTATGATTTATGACATTTTAGTTAAATTATACATAAAATTATCTAACCCACTTGTAAACAAATAATTTGGAAATATTAATTTCATTTTTTATCTTACATCTAAATTCTAAGAAAAAAATAATAAAAATGACATTTTTCATACACATTCCGTATTAAAAAATAAAATTTAAGTGGATTTACATATTTTTAAATGAATAATGAATGGGTTTAATCCAGTAAAGCAACCTGAGTTTTTCGTGCCAACTCTGAATCAATCACATCAACCTTATAAACTTAATATACAAAAACCGTGTATAGGAAAGTTATTTAAAAAATCAAGAGTCATAATGAGCATAATTACCATCATAATATTCTCTCTTCCTCTTTCTTGATATAACTATATTAACTCCAAAATCTAAAAAATATGTGTAAAAAACAAATATTAAAAAACAAGCACAAAAGTACAACAAAAAAAATTACTTAAACCAGAGGTTCTTAAACTTTTTTGTTTGCAAAGCTCTGATTTTCTTAAAAATAGCCCCAAAAATAAAGGAATGTAAATTTGAGACAACAATGCTTCATAAAAAATTGTAAATTTTAAATGATATGCTTTTTAATTTTTTTTTCTTCAATATACTTATAAATACAAAATACTTAAAATAAATAAATTGTGATGACAGATATAAAAGAATAAAACAAAAATAATTGAATTTCAATACCAACATTGATTGATTCACCCAGAAACGATTACATGAAAATTAAAAAGTACTAAATAAGAGTTTATAAAATAATAAAACTTATATATAAAGATGAACCTCTAGCTAAATTATTACTATACTAAACAACTCAATAATTTCTTAAATTATATTACCATTTTCATCCTCATTTTTTTTCTGCCTCTTTGGTTTAATTTGTACTTCTAGAAATAAAAAATTGACAAAATTGAAGCATCAAATAGAAATTAATCAGATTAGAAAAAACCTAGGTTTTTTTGCTGCTTGTGTAACTGGGTGGTATTTCTTTTTTTTTGTAAATAATTATGTTTTTTATATTTAGCTTTAGTATTATTTGTTATTTGTATACAAAAAAGATACTTAATGAAATATCCTGTGATTTATGACATTTTAATTAAACTATACATAAAATTATCTAACCCACTTGTAAACAAATAACTTGGAAATATTAATTTCATTTTTTATCTAACATCTAAATTCTATGAAAAAAAATAATAAAAATGACATTTTTCATACACATTCCGTATTAAAAAATAAAATTTAAGTGGATTTACATATTTTTAAATGAATAATGAATGGGTTTAATCCAGTAAAGCAACCTGAGTTTTTCGTGCCAACTCTGAATCAATCACATACCCTTATAAACTTAATATACAAAAACCGTGTATAGGAAAGTTATTTAAAAAATCAAGAGTCATAATGAGCATAATTACCATCATAATATTCTCTCTTCCTCTTTCTTGATATAACCATATTAACTCCAAAATCTAAAAAATATGTGTAAAAAACAAATATTAAAAAACAAGCACAAAAGTACAACAAAAAAAATTACTTAAACCAGAGGTTCTTAAACTTTTTTGTTTGCAAAGCCCTGATTTTCTTAAAAATAGCCCCAAAAATAAAGGAATGTAAATTTGAGACAACAATGCTTCATAAAAAATTGTAAATTTTAAATGATATGCTTTTTAATTTTTTTTTCTTCAATATACTTATAAATACAAAATACTTAAAATAAATAAATAAATTGTGATGACAGATATAAAAGAATATAACAAAAATAATTGAATATCAATACCAACATTGATAGATTCACTCAGAAACGATTACATGAAAATTAAGTACAAAATAGTTTATATATAATAATAAAACTTATGGTACACATACTTATGTATATTCAAATTAAAACCCTTAAGATAGGGTGACCATATTAAGAAAATAAAAAAACGGGACATCTGAAACGTCTACCCCCCCCCTCAAAATAAAAATTCTTCCATATACATTAATAACACATATGCACACAACTGTAGAGAGTAAAAATACAAATCTAAGTCATATCACAAACAATTATTTTCTTATTACTTTACCGTTTTTGAGTAAATAACCTAAATAAATGTAAAAACGATAACGAATGTAATAGAATTAGAATTCTTGTCGATACCGTAATACGGGTATTCGTAATAATTGAAAAACAAAAATAGCGGACGACCGTCGGCGTACATATACTTTTATATTTAAGGAATAATAATAATAATTGTGTAGCGTGTGAGTGGTTTGGTCGGTCGGTGCGATAAGACGACGACGACCGAAACAGTCGCGCAGCTGAACATAATGTCTGTTATTTATAAATTTGGTTTCTAATTTTAAACATATATACGAGTAAAACTGTTTTATATTAATTGTTTCATACATCGATATTTTTTTCACAAACATAATATAATAATATTGAAATAACGGGATTAAAACAGGACCATCTTCTAAAAACGGGATAAAAAGCGTCCCATTCGAAGTTTGTCGGAACAACGGGCCATGATGACCAAAAACAGGACAATCCCGTTTTAAACGGGACGCCTGGTCACCCTACAATTTGATGACAATTTCAATACACTTATTTAACTATCATCGATTATATATTACCTTCTGTCATCTCATTTTTACGATAATATGAGTGTTATAATTTTATTTTGTTCAATTTCATGTACAACAAATACTTTATAACGATATTATTCTAGTGACTATTATTTAGGTGAACTTTTTTAAATAGTATAAATAATCCAAGTATAATAAAAAATAATTTTCTAAATAATCACATACATCTGGCGGAACCCTTGAGATTGTCCCGCGGAACCTTAGGGTTAGGGAAACTTTGGGAAACGCTGGTATAGAGGACAATAAATGATGAGATAAATTATATAAAACGGTTTAAATGTTTAAAACACTTACTCTCCAATTTTCTATAATTATTCATTTCGTCGAATGTCCAAGCAATGTAATATATTTTCTACTTTTTAAATGTAGCAAACGAAAATCCACAAATAATTTTCAACAAATCGTAATAAACATTTGTTTGTTCTTCTTATTCATTCATAGATACCAAATGCCAATTTCAAGCCAGTGGCAATAAACATTTGAAATTGAAAATTGTCATATGTTGTGTGATGCCGGTAAACAAAAGAATAGTTTCATAATAATTATATTATAATAATTTACCATTTATATTCTATTATAATTCACTGAACAGAATGATCATGTAGGGTAGATACTATTACAATGTATTATAGAATTTAAAAAATTATTTTTTTCACAGTGTCGAATCAAGAACATTTTAATTCTTAAATTATTTCAAGTCCATTGATGAGTTGAAATTAATTTTTTTAGATTAGTGATCACATTGAAAAATAAAAACACACCTATAATAAGGTACCAATATGATGATTCCTAAATTATTTCAAGTACAGCGATTGGAATTCAATAAAACAAACGTTAGGTTATCTTTTACTTACCCGGGTATCGAACGGACGTTACCAACTGAAAACAGAAAAACTACGGTTTCTTTCCTCCTATATATTTTCCATTCCAAGGCACGTACACAGGGGGGTGTTTTGAGTGTTCAAACACCCCTCGAAATGTTTAGCTATAATAAATAACCAATGTTAAATGTTAATATAATATAATATGTTTATATTTAAAAAAAAAAAAAAATTATTGTGTGCATAGCTGATTTTCATAATAAAATTTCGTATATTTATTGAAATAAAGTTTTGATTTACAAAAACACACCTCGAAACTTTTTTCTTTGTCCATTACGTTTCGGCCATCGTTGTCGTGTTTTTCGCGAATTTCATTTTTCACGAGTAAAATGTAAATATTATGTATAATATATACATATACATATTATTATAATATATAACTCATGGTCTGATTGTCGTTCCCACAATCACACTCCTGTGTGTCCTTTAATTTCCATTCGTGCATCATATGCCCACATCTTCCGTGACCCGTGTCACTGTTCTTATATTTTCGTTTACGCGACTGTCGCAACTGCATAAATGTAATCCCGTTCACATACGCATTCAGATGTAAATCGTTAGTTAGATACATGTAAACAAAATATATTCGTGTCGTTTATGTTTAATTAAACTGTCGCCCAAAATACCAGAAGCAACAAGGAGAATGGTAACGTTAAATAATTAACAAATCCACGAAAGCTTAAAATGTAAACGACTTTACAATAGTTTTAAACACGAACTGTCGGATTGAGATATGACTCGGATGTATAGAATATTATTTAAAATGCTAACGCGGCGGCGACGGTTATCAAACCGACTCGACATTATCTTTCTTATCTCCGAAGAAATGATATCGTTTGGAATAGTCATATTATTTTCATGCCCGTTCGTTTTAAAGTAATTTCAACCGGTAGGGTTTAACTTCTCAAGTCGTCCGAAGTCACACAGACAGCTGTAACAATTGTCGAAGAGAGCTAAAAATGGTAAATTTCAAAAATACACGTTCAAACTTTGTGAATTATATTTGAAAAATATTATGACAAATACTTGAACTACTTTTTTTCCAATTGAATTAAATATGTTATTCTTGCATGTGTTTGCAGTCGACAATTTTTGCTGCCCGGCAATTTTCTACTTCGGCCGTCTCAAATCATATAATGAAATTGACTCGGTTGCGTGTGGTCGACAACAGCAAGATTGGCAAGCAAGCCATGGCCGAAGGTAAACCTCCTCGTTGTATTCACATTTACAACAAGAAAGGTATCGGCACAATTGGTGACAAGATATTGGTTGCCATCAAAGGTGAGAAAGTAAAAGCCATCATCGTGGGCTGTGTCAAAGAACAGAAAACTAATGTACCAAGGTTTGATAGCAACAACATAGTGTTGATTGACGATAATGGCACTCCACTTGGAACGCGCATAAACGTTCCAATTCCAATCATGCTTCGAACCATATTGAAGGAAAAAACTTTCTCCAAGGGAGCCGATTATACTAAATTGCTAGCCATCGCTTCCAATTACGTATAGATGAATCTATTAGTTATAAATCTATACTTATATATATATTTATAAATTTAGTTGTATATTTTTCCACTGTTTGTTTGATGTAAAAATAAAGTTATTAGAAATTTAAATCTTTTCATTTTGGTCCGTGATGGTCATTGTTAAATACCCAACAATTAACAATGCAATCAATTCTCTGCCAATCTAATGCAATAATAACAATTAAAATTAAGTTTTTAAATCGATAATAATTATCATTTACAAATATTTTGTCCTTAATATGTATATGGTAAACTCAGACTAGAATGTATTTATTGTCGTTTTCAAACTTATGAGATTACATGAAAAAAAAAAAATGTAGCTTAAAAGCGAATCATGATTAGTGCATAATACAATCAATACATTTGAGATTCTGAGTAGATAATGAAAAATGTATTGGTTTTTTTTTAAAATAATAATAAATAGTTATGATTTATAAGTTTGACCAGACTTATTAATTTTATTTTCAACCAAATTATACTTAATAATGCCAATATTTATCATGAGAATATACCTTTGTTACTCTACTCTGATTATTTTTTTTTTACTCAAATAATATAATGTATTACTTACACATTCGTTTGGTAATTCGATTATTGATTAGTATTACTGCCCCAATCACAATTCAAGTCGTCTTAAATCGTGCTGTAAATAGTCAGTCTGTATAATATATTCTATGGTCTGTCTACAATCAAGTATTTCAAAAACAATATAAATAAATAAAAAACAAAAATGACTTAACGTAACGATAATAGTTGTGAAAAATAATTATATTTCAACAGTCGAAAAATATAAATTTATAAAAATATATTTTCTCACTCCAATGGTTATAAATTTATAATACTCTTGAACATAAAATTTGTATTATATTTTTCATATCACATTTAATTCAATTTCATATTGTTGGTCCAAACCAAGGTAACAGTCAGACATCATGTAGAGAGTCCAATTAACATAATCTGAAAATAATTATTCACAAGTCATATCAAGAGTTGTAAAAGTATTGAAATTAGATACAAACAATATTTAATTAAAATAGACATTATTTACGAAACATATGAAATTATAACTTAATAATTATAAATGATTATTCAAATGGGTAGTTATTTACTTGGCTTTGAGGGTGTATTGAATTTTAATTTGCAAGAAGTCGTTCTGTAACGAGCATTAGCATTACGTTTCAATGCTATTAACTCCCAATGTTCGACGGAACCAAGTATCATAAACCAACCAACGTCCTTGGGTTTGGAAAATTTTGGTGCGTGGGCCTTTGATGGTATTACCCGATTGAGAATTTTCATTTCAACTAATAATCTATACTCTGATCCGGCTGAAATTTCCATCCGTATGCCTTTCTCCAATGGTTTCTAAAATAAACGTCCTATATATTATCGGAAGTTAAATCAAATTTTCTTTTACCTTTTGAATGTCTTCACTATCTGGCCAAAAGCCTTCTATAAACAAATGGACATTTACAATCGGCATTTCTATGATAGTTGCATACGCCTATAAATTTACAAGTTTGAGTTAAATGTTTTGAAACCAAACAAGTTGGAGAGTTTTACTTTTTCAATTTCTTTGTGTTCAAGTTGCGTTCGCAACATGATCTCTTCAAATTGTTTAAAACCCTTGAGCGCAACATTACATAAATGAGGTAAGCAAAGTGTCGGCAACTCTTTCGATGGTATTAAATGCATTTCTATTTCAGGTAAAGTGATAACGGGCGGATCAGTCACCCAGCGAGCTTGTATAATCATTTGCATTAGCTGCACCAATCTCAAGCATAATACTAAAGAGCCACCTTCTGCACTGATATCAATCATTGCTTGCAAAATACGCATCGATTGATCTAATACTGACTTTAGATCAGTTATATAGTCAGAACATGGCATTTTTAAATGGGAAAAATGAGCTTGGAGTAAAATTAATGTTTTTGTATGAGAACATTCATACTGACGGCCACCAATATCCAATGGACACTGTTTGTCCAGTTCACTATGAATATAAAATAAAGTAAGTATTAATAAAAAAAAAAAACTTATTGATTCATGTTTTTACTCACGTGTTCATAAGATCTTCATTATGTCTAACAGGTAATAAACTAAACTCTTCAGCATCGACCATAACTTTAATTAAATCTTCCATACTAAGTTCACCTTTTAACCTCTCGTGAAACGTTTTGACTGTTTTATGTTGTAAATAATAATACGAAGCTATGCTGCCCAATGGAGTAGACGTCACATTGCGCTGATCCTGAATTTCAATTGAATTAAAATTAATTTATATTTAGGAAGGATTGAAAATTTACCTCGTCAATTTCTACGCAATAACTTGAATATAGAGTTCCAATGCATTGTTCTACTAAATTTGAAAGAAATTGACAGATAGAACTTTTTTCCAGGCTATGTAACCCATAATACTCTGGGTTTTTCATTAGTCTTTGTATAAGATAAGTCCAAGTTAAATACTCGACAGCGTCTTGTTTTGTCTTAATAGTTCCGGCGACTATTTCGGCATTAAAATGGTCAGGTAATACGTCTAACAATGACGACTCAACCGGAAAAGGTTCATATAAAAATTTTTTATAAAAAGTCTTTTTTATATCGTGAACCTGAAAAAGATTTTATCCATTACACATTATTAAGAACCAATTATCTTAAATTACAACCATAATCAGTGCAATTCCCATATTGTCATATTGAGGTCGTCCTGCTCGTCCCATCATTTGTAGTACATCTGTTATTGGCATATCGACATACCTTTTCAGTTTGCCATCATAAAATTCAGTACCTTTAACTATAACAAAGTGGGCAGGAAAATTAACTCCCCATGCCAAGGTTGACGTTGCAATTAGAACCTTTAAACAAAATGAATTAGATGTTTAGTTGAATTAGATTTAAATGTTTTAAAAACATAGCGCAAATGGAATTACTTGAATGTGCTGATTTACAAACAATTCTTCAACAATTTTACGATCTTTATCTTGTAACCCTGCATGATGCAGGCCTAAACCGAAAGCGAGACAAAGTTTCAGATTCGGGTCTTTAATATTTTCAATGATTTGTTCCATTTCCTGAAATGAGTGATTGAATTCAACTTTTTATTTAGATTCGTTTTATAAAGCAAATAATAATGATTTAAAATTTTATAAAAATATACAATATGATAATCTTACATAATCGTTTTTTCGAACCCATTGCTTGGGGTTATCTTCACCACCTAAATATGCAATCAAGTCCAAAGCAGTTAGTCTAGTCTGTCTTCGAGAAGAGACGAAAATCATAACTGGTTGCGTTGGAGAATGTTGCCTGATGGCTTGATAAATGGGTTTATTCATAGTGGCCATTCTCGGACAATAATTTCGTCCAGCATAGCCACTGATGTGCACTTCTAGTGGAACTGGTCTCACAGATGGACGGAAATTGTAAAGACCCATGTCACCAATGTGCAACCAAGCGGCAAGATCGGCGGCCGTTGACAGAGCAGTAGTCAAAGCTACAATGCGAGTATGTTGGCCGGTATATGTTGATATAAAATTAATTCTAGATATAATTATCTCCAACACTGGACCACGATCTTCTCCTAAAAGATGAACTTCATCTAGTACCACCAAAGCCACTTGGCGGACGTAGTTACGGGTCTGCCAACTACGAGAAACACCATCCCATTTTTCAGGAGTAGTAACGATTATTGACGAATTTGAAATAGCTCTAACATCAGGTGTGACATCGCCTGTGAAAAAACAATCAGTTTTTAGTAATAATTTATACTATTACCTATTGACTATTTATAAATAATATAATTTTTAATAAAAATGTTTACAATACCAGTTAATTCCACAACGGATTTTTTCAATTTCTTTTCTAATCTAATTTTCCAATCAATCATACGTTCTCGCACGAGAGCTTTTAATGGAGCTATATAAACTACCTACAAACGTAAATTACATTTGCAATTAACAAAATATAAATTATACTATCATCTCATAGTCTCGTGTATTTCTCTCACTTTAGCTTCAGGCTGTTCGTTGAATACTCGAAACATGGCAATTTCAGCAGCTATTGTTTTTCCAGATCCAGTAGGCGCGCCTAAGAGCACATTGTTGTCAGTGTGATACAAACAGTGAAATATTTGTGTCTGTATTGGATTGAAGTGAGTGAATTTGTATAGAGACTGATATCCTTGATTTTTAAGGGCAGTTATTGGTAACGGATAAAGTTCTAATAAGTCTTATGGCAAAAAGGGAAAAAAAAAACAATTATTAATACAATTCTCGTATATAAATCAAATATAAATAATTTACCTGTTACTGATGCATGACTATGTGGTATTATAAGGTGTTGGAATGTTAATGGTGTAGTGAACGTTGTACCTAACCATCTATCTGAAGTACAATGTAGAATATATTGAGATGGTAAAGGCTCAACTAAGGGTATTGTAAATATTAACTTTTGAGTTTCTTTTCTAACAACCTTTAAAAATATAATAAAGAGTTATCTTAACAATCAACTGGGGGAAATTAATATAATAGAATAATTAAATTTTTGCAATACCTGTTTTTTGGTTATCAGAAACTGTTCCCAATGGTATATCATATCCGATTCCGGATCTTCGATCCAAATCCAAAACGCGACAGATGTTTTACCATGAAATCTATCATTCCACCTAGATTACAAAAATATATAATATATTGTATGCAAATTTATAATACTTAAAGGATACAGTTATTGGTTGTTATTGTTTATAATATGCAGTATGATGGACAAAATAATTTGTATTTATTCTCCATCTCATATGAACTGATCAATCTAATGATACAATAAAGAAAACAGTTTTGAACTCATCGTAAGCTTAAACAAAATTGACATTTTAACATTTTTGTTTATTGCCTTATAAGGTTTACAAAAATAGGGTTGTCATTTTTTAATTTATCTCGGTAACATTAACTGAGAAAAAATTTAAAGTCAGGAAATAGGTCTGAAGTAGACTCACAATCAATTCAAATCTGTTTCCAAAGAATACTTCTAAAACACTATTACATTGTGTATGTTTAAAAAGACAACCAATAACCTTATCCTCTTAATAATTATTAATAACAATATTATCACATACTCAAATTCTGGGAAAAGTTCTAAATTTATTTTTAAAATAGTTCTAGTGATAGGTTGAATATTTTCAGTAGCTTCAATATATGGAACTTGCATGGCACATTTTTTAACAGATGCACCCATATTCTGATTTCTTAATAGATAACCTAATTCTTTTGCATCCATTTCTCGAATGCGGTGGAATGATAACTTTCTTTGTTCGATTTTATCAATGATTTCCCAAGGCAGAATATCTGAGAATTGCCGTAGTTCAGATTCAAAGTCCCACTGAGTCATTTCAAACATTTGACAAATTTCTAATAATTTAGCAGACATCATAGCATTGTTACGGCGCAATACCATGTCAAATAGAGCTCGGGCAATTCTTGTTGCGTTCTAATTGAAAATATGAATGTATGACATATTAAATGTTATTGTTAACTGTTAATATTATTGATAGTAAATATAAACTTAAAAATTTACTTGTGAAATGTACACCAGATCAGATATCAATGAAAATCCTTTAGCTCTGCCACGCGCAAGATATGTTTGTAAAAGTATATTAACTTTACCGTTAACATTTACAGCTGAACCATGACTTTCAACATGACAATATTTACGGGCCAATGTTTCTAACTCAACAACTTCATCATCCCGAACCTAAGAAATAATAAATAATAATATTAATAAAAAATGTTATAATAAACATTATATTTATGTATAAATTACTTTTAATTGATCAAATTCTTTTGCACTGGAAATCATTGATAATATTTCTGCCATATTCATAAAAGGTTTTAAGTTTTGATTAAATATTTCTATACTGTCATGACTAATATAAAAATGACTAGCAGTTCGACCCATATCTTTAAAAAGTAAAAACAATACATATTTTAAAATAAAACAAAAATATTAAATAAATTAAACGGACCTGTAGATGAGAGATCTCCAGTCCTTTCGTTGAACCGTAACATTTGTGCTTGATCTAAAGCCATTGCTGCATTAATAATAAACTCTTTTCTTTTATTTACTAACATGGGATCTAACTGTAGAAAAAAAAACCATAAAATATTTAAATGGAAAATTCTTTTTAAACTTTAAATGTACAGTTCAGGTTTATTTACTTCGACTTCTTCAAGTGATATGCCATAAACATGAGGATTTATACGCATTCTAACAAACAAATAAGTATAACTAAGCCACATAACAGCTTCTTCGACATTTGATATTGTACCTAACACAACCTGAAAAATAATAAAAACGTGTAAATGTATTTCAAAAATTGATTGATTTCATTGAAAGTAATTAAAACGATATATTCATTAGTGTTTCATACTTCAGCATTCAAATTATTAACAAGATGTTGTACAAAACAACTTTCGATCGGTATTTGATTAGTCAGCAATGACAAGTATTTATATAGTTTGGTATGTGGAGTAATAATCATTCCATGTCCAGATGTATCGAATTGAGGTCTTCCAGCTCGCCCAAATATTTGTAAAACATCAAGCATGCCGAGGTCCACAAATGTACCATGCTTTGGATCATATAATTCTGTACCCTAAATAGTAAATAATAAAAATGAATTATAAAAATAAATAATATTTTCATACTACATTTATATTAATGAAAACGGTTTAATCATTTGAAAATAGTTACCTTGATAATAACTGCATGAGCGGGAAGATTAACACCCCATGCCAAAGTTGCCGTACAAATTAAAACTTTAATAGCTCCTTCGGCAAAGTACTTTTCTACTAAATTTCTACAGTAAAATAAAAAATATTATTATTAATTAATAACATAACATATTACAGTGAAACTTCCATATTACAAAATCTTATTAGAAACAAAAAAAAATTGTATTACAGAGAAATTTGTTTAAAAAACTATTTATTTTTTTTAAGTATAGATAATTGCAAATTTTAAAAATGTACAAATAAATGTGTATGATATTGTCAATATATTTATTATTTACTATTTTGTTTAAATTGGTTTTATTTTTTTAAACTTAATTTTGATCGAAATAATCATTATGAAATATTTATTGATTTTATTTTTTTAAATTTTCCTCTAGAATATTTACTTGGTGTGTTAAACTGTTTCTTATCACAGAAAAAGAGAAATTTCATATCTCTTTTTGGATTAATTTTTTTCAACTTAAAATCAGTCTCTAACGACTTGTTTACTGAGAAAATAAGTTATATTAGAAGTTAAACATTCTTTATGAAGAGAAAACTTACAGATAATGAACTGAGAAGGGTATGGTTCTTAAAATATTTCATTAAATAGAACTTCGTTTTATGGAAGTTACACTGTATTATAAATATTTTGTACTCGTAATAAAATACGGCTATAAAAAAAAAAAAGAAAAGCTATTAATAATCTAACCTATCAGATCTCAGAAGACCTGCATGATGAACGGAAAATCCACTGTTTAATAATTCACTCAATTCTTTTGAATGACAACGTTCAAATGCCTTTTTGGCTATGCCTATCCTATTAGAATCTTGTGGAAGAAATGCAGTCTGATGATTTTTTTGAGTTGAAAGCTCTCTAAACACATTAGCTGTTTTTACAGTAGCATTACGAGCATGAACAAACACCATAACCTTATAACACATTATAAATGAATAAAAAAATACTAATTAGCAGTGTTAATTTGAATAATTCTGTAGAAATCTTACTTGATGGCCTTTTTGTACCATGTCATACACTTTTTCATAACAAACTGTATCCATTTCTTGTAACATTTTTACTGTTTTACTGCCACGAACGCCTATAAATGTTTGAACCAATGGCACTGGTCGAAAACGTCCATCAAAATAAAATAGCCCTTTATGAAGGTTGACTCTTAAGAAACGTGCCACGTCTTTATAGTTTGGCAATGTAGCTGATAAACCAACAATTCTAATCATGCTTTGGGAAGATTCAACTTGTCTTAAAGTTCTGGCAACAAGAGCTTCAAGAACTGGACCACGATCTCCATGCAATAAATGTACCTCATCTATAATTAACAGCTTGACTAAACTTGTTAATCCAATATCACCTGTAATACAATAAAATTAGCATTTATTTATTTAAATTATTTTATAACATCCTACCTGTCCCTTTACGAGTAGCTACGTCCCACTTTTCGGGAGTAGTTACTAATATTTGAGTGTTGATCATTTCTGTTTTAGTAAGTGACATATCACCAGTAAATTCACGGACAGCAATTCCGAGGGTAGAAAGACGTTTAGAAAAGTTTGCAGTCATTTCAGCCGCAAGAGCTTTCATTGGAGCAACATATACAATCTGAAAATATAAATTTTTTTTACAGGGACTAACATGTAGTTTATATAATACACAACAAAATTACCTTAAATTCGTTTTTATTTATTTCGTTATTTCTCATATGTTGCTTAATCTGATGAATTATTGTCAACAGAGCAACGTTTGTTTTTCCGGCTCCAGTTGGAGCACATACGAGTAAATTTTCATTTGTATTGTATGCTGCATCAAAAACGATTGTTTGTATTCTATTAAGATTAGTAATACCATGGAATGCTTTTTGTCCGACCTTTTAACATCAAAAATAATATTATGGCTATAAATTGTTTTACATCATAGATTAACTGTCTTTTTTTTGTCATGTAATTAGTATATATTAAAACCTCATCTAGAGTATTGATTGCGATTAATTCTTTTCCAACAGTCAATTCTTGTGTCGGTTTTGTTACAGGAATGTAAACTTCTTCATGTGTTCGATGATCTGTTCTTTTAGCTCCAGCAGGAATTACACAAGATTCTCCAGAGACGAAACCTAATTAAAAATTATAAAACATGAATATGACCAAATTTAAATGTACAACGTTTACTTACAACTTGATACTTTTGTTTCGGTGTTCAAATCATATACATGGGGATATTTTTCAGATGGAGGAGCTTTCCTACTTTTTGGGTCAATAAACATAGGAACATTGGCTGCACTCGTTCTAATACATAATAAACATGATTAATTCACTATAAAATTGAGCAATGTTCAATTTTTATTTTACTTACGTTTTGGAAACCAATTTTATTGTCTCATCATCTGAATCCGAATCATGTCGACGATTTAATCGTTGGTAAGCCTTTTCTTCTTTCCTTAGTTCTTTTCGCAGTAATTTATCTTCTTCAGTTTCAATAGTAATCATCTCCATATGTCTTTGTCTTTTATCCATTTCTGAATAAAAAAGTAGAGACGATTACCAATTAATTTAATCAAAATATAACGCAGTACCATACTTAAATCTGTAGTGGGTAAATTTTTTTTTTCATTTGTAGCAGCACATTGTTTTAAAATTTCTTTTCTGTTTTTTAAAAGTTTTTCAATGAGTTCAATTCTAGTAAAACCAAGTAGATTGAACAACTACAAAATATCGTAACATAATTAGTATAAAATAAAAATAATAACAATTTTTTTATTAAAATAGATAATTATTAGATTTTAAATTAAAATATAAATTGGTTAAAATAAAAAATTTTCATTAGATTTAAAATGTTTGAAAACTAAATTTTATAAAATTTTTAAAATAATAATTATTCTCATATAAAAATTCAAACTTAGAAATTTTATTTTTAAAAAATTGTAGAGAAATAGAGAAAAATTACGTTTCAACAAAAAACTTTAACTAGAATACTGCTTGAAAATATGGAAATCGTGCAGAATTGAAATTTACGAAAATCGTATTAAATGAAGACAGTTGTCTGCACTGATTTTTATCAACTCTCATAGCAAAGGTTTATTTTATTATCAATTATTATCAAATTCTTTGTCATAACCAAAACACAAGTAGTACATTTTTAGTAAAAAGTAAACAGTTTATATTGTTGTTATTAACTTAAAATAGTTCTGTTTTCTATAATAGTGAATTTATATCGAGACTATAAATTAAAATAATTAAGCATTAACTGTTTGACTAATATTTTGAAATAAGTGAAAATTTTTACATTTAATAGAAATGAATATGGAGAAATTATCAATGAATGTTACATCGCAAACATCAGTGGCTAATATGAAACAATATGTTTGTAATGAAACTGGCATGCTGCAAACAGACTTTTATTTGTTGTTAAATGGCAAGATTTTAAGTGAAAATAATATTCAAAATGGTGTTGTACACATCATCCCTCGATTACTGGGAGGCAAAGGAGGATTCGGTTCAATGTTACGAGCAATTGGAGCACAAATTGAAAAAACTACAAATCGTGAAGCTTGTCGAGATCTTAGTGGTCGTCGTTTACGAGACATCAATGAGGAAAAGCGAGTTAAAGATTTCCTAGCAAAAGGAGGCCCGAGTACAGAAGATCCCGAAGAACGCAAAAAACGCAAACTGCAACGTTTACGTCAAGCCCCCAAAACAGAATTTAAAGATGAACACTACGAAAAGCAAATGTCTGAAATGACAGAATCAGTTTCAAATGCAGTAGAGTGTGGATTTAAAGCAGGCACATCAGAAATTCCAATTAAAAAAAAAACCAAATCTAAAGGATATTTTGATTCTGACTTGGATACAGATAGCAGTGATGAATCAGATGAAGAAAAAGTATCAACTGAATCGAAGAGCACTGAAATATCAGACAATGAACAGGGAACAGAAGATACCAACAAACGGAAAAGTTCGGAATTTGAAGAAAATGAAACAATCATAGCGAAAAAAATTAAAGTGTAAAATGAATGATTAAATGTAAATTTATGATTTGTAAAAAATAACCATATGTTAATTGGTGGAAATTAATTTTTTTAAATAAAATTACAATTTATAATGATATATTTATTTTTTAATTTTCTTTAAATTTATTTTTTCTTGAGATAAAATTATTAGTAATTTTGCACCAAAATAGCAACAATTTCATATATTTAATTGAAGAAATATCTGATTTTAAGGAAAAGTTTTTGAGTTTTCAAGTGTTGTCATTTAAATAGGACTAAGTTCTTACGGTTCTTGAGTCTATATACTAACTCAAAAACCGTATTTTTCTTTTTATTAATAAATAATATTAATAATAATGAACAAATATACATACTTCATCTTGCAGTTCAGTATCAGATTTTTGAGATAAAAGAATATCTATTATTCCATTGTAATAATCTTCACTGGAAACACCTGAATCTACAGACGATGATGTTTTAGTTATTTGCTTCATCAGCCAAATGTTATTAAACTGAAAAAAATAGTGAATAATGTAAACATGACTGTTGTAATTAATTTATTCCTAATAAAATCTCATTAAATATTTCATTAATATAAATTAAAGATGAATTATAATTCATAGTATTCTAATAAGAATTAGTTAACACTCGAAGGATCCAAATAAAATCATCTTACTTTTGGAGAACTATTGTTTCTCCTTTCTTCTTCATTGTAAGCCATAGTAAATAGATCTGTAGAACTCTTTGAATTATAGTCAGGAACAGGTAATTTAGCAAAATCTGGAGGTATCCACTTGGAGTTTTTTTTATAACGTAACATATTATTAACTAAAGTATGCTCATTTTCGTTTTGATTTTCTTCATTATTAGTTTCATTGTTATCATCTAGTTTTTCCCAAAGTGTTTTTAAATTATTTAAACTTTTATCACTCATTAACTGCTCAACTTCTTTAACCAACTTACATAAGAAAGAAGAAAAATATAAAAATTAATATTCTATAAGTACTTGGATAACTCATAATCTAATGATTACCTTGAATATTTGATCAGCATTATTATTTGATACTTTTCCAAACATGCTTCTAAGTTCCAAGATATGTTTCATTAACAGCCCAGAAACACCAATTAACAATTTGAAAAAAAATAGTACAGTTGAACTTAATATTTCTGGCTGTTCGTCTTTTGCTAAAAATCATATTAATATATTAAATAGTAAAAACTTAAGATAAAGTAGTAAAGAGGAAGAATAATTATCGAACGAGCAAAAAACATAGCTCTATTTAATTGTCTAGTATGATTTATTTATGATGATTATAAAATTTTTTTCAAGAATTTTATGTTTTAAAAATGAAAGAGCTTACTTTTCTACTAAATTATCTTTACATTAAGTTGCTAATTTCAAAATTGGAGAATTATTTTTTTGGTCTGTATTCATGTTAATTTATTGATTATTTTAAGTTAAATGCCTAAGTTTTTAATTCTCAGTAGTTACCACAAATATTACTTACAAAGCTCTTGTGCAATCCCATACAACATATTTAAATTTTTCAAAATAACTTCATTTTTTGGTTCATTGATAACATAACAAATTTCAGAAAATGTCAGAATTCTGAAAATCACATTTTTTTGATTATATTAACAATAATAATTTATTTATATTAAAACATAATTTAGTGTTGAATTCTCCATTTAATTGACTACAAAAAACCATTTTCAAATAAATAAAAAACTTTTTGCAATTTTAGTTTCTAAGTGAATGAGAAATGTATTTAATTAACACTTATTGAGAAAAACAGTGGTCATAATGAGATTTTATCCCAAGCTCAAGATAATAATTAATTCATAATGATATTTAAATTTTTAACAAAAACTAAATTAACTTTTAAATAAACGATTAAGATTTTTCTATAATTCAAAACATTACAATAATCATAATTTATACCTTAATCTTGAAAATTTTAAAACCAAATCTTTTTATCCTTTATAAGTATTTTAAAATAATAATTTAAATTCTTTCAAGATAACTATTTTATAGACTTAAAATTATATTTTGTTGGAAACTTAAAAAAAAATAGCATGTATGTATTAAATCAACAATATAATTCATACACTTGGCAATTGACTAAAATCATAAATATTTAAGAATATTACAAAAGCAATTTAATTAAAAATATATTCTCATTTAATTAACTCTTATATTATTTAGATCCATACCAATGTACTTTTCAACACTAAACAAGTATATTATACTCAATTAATCAAAAACAAAAATTACTTTGTTACATGTTTTTCTTCTTCTTTTTGTTCTTTAAGAACACTTAAATTATAACTCCAAATATTAATTGGTTCCATGAACTCTGTATCATCGTGGTTTGAATATAAATGGATGGGTCTAGAATATCTAGGCAATTGACCAATTGCAATATATTTATGCATATTATCTCTTTCTCTTGCCATATTTCAATGAAAAACTTTAAGACCTGTTGAAAATAGTAATTTGAGATTAAAATGAATACTTATACACACACACACACACATATATATATATATATATATATATATATATATATATATATATATATATATATATTGATGCATTGAAAAATATTGTAATCAGTGATATAAATTGATGATAAAAGATTTCATGTGAATAAAAAAAAGTATTTTCACAACCATCTCAATAATTTCATTTTTTGTTTGTAATCGACCAAAAAATCTGAACTCTTAACTTCAAGCCTACAATATCATAACCGAATAATAAAAAAAATTCATCATAAAATAAACCATTATATGTATGTTTTCTATTTCATTATTTTAAATAGCATAAAAATATAGAATACCAGATGGAGGAAAAATGATATTACTTTGTACCAGCCGAATTCTAAGGGGAAAGTGCTCCAATTACTTTCAATAATTACACCACATATCTAGTTTATATACTGTTTGAAAATAATAAAATATTTATTTTTATTTTTTCATACACTCGAGTCTGAGGAAATCGAGAAGAATCTGCCTGTCCGGTAATCTCGACAACGCGATAAAAAATGTTTTCGATTATTTACAATTATTTACAATACTTGAGAACGAGAACTGAGAAGAGTCTGCCTGGTGGTAATCTCAACAACGCGATAAATTTTATTTTATTTTTAATTATTTACAATATACAATTCGCAAATAACTATTAGAAACAAAATTAATTCAAATGTACACGCATTCAACTATTGACGGTGAAATATTTTTTACAAAAAAAAAAAAAACGTTCTCTACTCAATATTGTACACATTTACACTTCGGCGTCGGGCATACTGCATGTTTGCATGGCAAATTTCAAATAACATTGTTATCACACCAACTCGGCAGATAAGATCGGTCTACTCCCCACCAGAGTCGCGGAGGGCACTATCAATTATAATAATATCACCAAAACGATGTGTTTTGTAAACATTGTCCTGTTTTTACACACACTCCGGCGGTCACATATGTTTTGTTCACGGCTGGCCGGACACCGACCGCGGTAACGGCGAAATCGTTATCTTGGTTCATACCAGTATCAGCATGACGATAATATTATCAACGAACAAATGCGCAGTTTTGATTATTTTTAACCATATAATTTTTCATATTATCGAATGTTGTGCGACACTATTTCGCAAATAATTATCGTATTTCTAATCATGTAGTTTCGTAGTTACTCTTTTTGATCTCGTCGAAGAATTCAATGGGCTCGACTACCCATTGATCGTGTGTAAATAATAACCTGACCGCTGATCTCACGTAAACCAACGCCACCTGCACATTGCACTTTCTGGAGAACAAAGGTTTTAGAAAAGTTTATTACACTTTGACCTCCTACCAGTATGTCCTTTGTTTTTCTTTAGCGATTTTTTTCTTTTTTTTATTAGTTTCTGCAACATTTCGCTGTCGTTATATATTGTGTTGATGTTGATGTTAATTATTACAGTGGTGTCAAATTACCTTGTGTCTGTTGTGTATCCGATCATGCAATAATTTCTTTGTAAACTCCATTCTAGTTTCGTTCATTAAAAATCGCTTGATGATAATACTTTTATGCTCATTCATCATTATCATTCAGTTGTTGTCATTTTTAGATCTAAAAATGCCTGTATCCGGGTATCAAGTTCTCAATTCTGAAAGAGAAGAAGAAGTTCATTTCCAATTTACTCCCAATGTAGCTAGAAGTAAGTATTTTACAATTTTATTTGAAATAAATGTAAAAGTATGAATTTGAAATCAATAACATATAATAATAATTATTAGAACACGGGTTACAACCAATTCACGAAACCGCCAGTTTCATGAAATGGACTCTGATAAATAATACGCTGTTCATAAACTGGGAAACTGACACTTTTTTTTTCTACTATTTTGTTTACAGGAACTTAATTTTTGATGATTGTACAATCATGTAATGTAATGAAAATAGAATAGTACAGTGAAAAAACCAATAAAATATAAAAATAATATTCTAAAGAGTATTCATTTATCAGGTTAAAAAAAGTATATTTTTGAGTACATTATTTAATCTGTCTGAAAAACTTTAAAATGGTCATTAATTGATATCTTTTTTCGTACATATACCAAAAAATTACCTTTTTGAAAGTGTAGAAAATGTTGATAAATGTAGTGTGTGGTTTAGTGACGATTATATAGCCATTAAAAATTTATTTATTTTGCAATTTCTCTTTTTTTGTAATATATCCAGTCTATAACCAATGTTATAGCATACTAAAACATATAATACAATAAAGATAAAGAATTTTCGTGGCTTTATTGTTAGGATTAAACCTCTTAAACATCTCGTTTGATATTCAATTAACTTGAAATTGACATTTAATAGTTTTATTTTAGCTATAAATATTCGACTATAGAATTAATAATTTAGTAGTTATAATAATTGTTTCACAAATGAAATCATTGATTGTTTATATTTATATTTTTTAGATCGCTGGAATCATATTGAAGACTTGGATACTTTTTTTACAAGGATATATCTTTATCACCAAAGACATGGGTTTATTTGTCTTATTCTTCAATCAGCACTAGATCTATTGCAAGTGATATTCTTGTTGGTTTTTTCTTTATTTCTGTTTTATTGCATCGACTATCCAGTACTTTTCAGGTATAATAATTTTAATAAAATATTTTATTACAAAACTTAATATGGTACATATTTTATTAATAAAACTATTTAACTGTACATTTTTAAAATTGAAAAAATATATGAACTCTAAAATAAAATATAAATTATTATTATTATATAATTCTTTACTCGATTTTTCATAGTGTCTATATATTTTGAATTTTTCATTAATTATGTGTCTTTTGAATATTAGATAAGATAATTATTTTATTTTGAATGGCTATTCGTTGAAATTTAATTTAGTAGTTACTTTATTTTTTATTTTATACAGAGTATTTTTAAATTACTTATTTTGAATTATGAGCAACCGAAAAAATATGTACCAAACTATTAAAATTTAAAACTATAATATATAAAATATATTTATACATACTTATATGTTCAATTGTTAAGGGAGTCAAATAATTTTATTTATTGTCTGTCACATCTGCAACAGAGTAATTTAGACATATTATTAGTCCAAATTTATTACTAAATAAGAATTTTGAAAATTGATTTGAATTTGTCTTGAAATTTCCTTTTCTACTGTACAGAATGCAATGATTATTTTTAAACACTTAAGATTGTTGTAAAGTTTACTGTTTAATATAGATTAATTTTCTCAAATTTTTTTAATTTATCCCTTTTAATCCCATTAAAATTAATTAAATCAAATCGAAAGTCGAAGTCTAGATTTTAGTAAATCTAGAGACAAAAGAATTAAATAATAGGAAGGCCAATCCCAATTAATTTAACAGTGAGTTCAAATCTATTTTCAAAAGCCCTTTCAATTACTATATTATGCATACAATAACAAAAGGAAACAATTTACCATTTTCAATCCCTCTTTATAAATAGAACAAAATTAATTACATTTTTCAGAAATAAAGTTTTTAACACATATTTTCAAATTTCTATTTTCAAATTATAATATAACTTAATAAAAATAATTACTTCATTAATAACTCAGAGAACTAATAAAGATTTACAATATTATTTGTAAAAAAAACTTAACTTCTGTATAAATATATTTATTTTTTAAGGTTTAATATTTAGTTTTAATTGATTATTATTTTTAAGTAAATATAATGTATTATTTTATGTTTATTGATTATTAATTATTGAATTTAACATTTAGAGATAAACCAGTAGATTCAGGAAAAATAATGAACAGTACTGATAAAGTACGTTTATCTGATGTTTTCCTGCCAGCTTCAAAATGTACTAGCAAATTTACCATTTTAACATATCTATATATGCTACCATTAATAATGTTTGCTATTTTTCGACTGATGAAAGTGTTCAATGTTGCTTACCATTATGCTGATATCAAAGCATTTTTTAATGTTGCCCTTCACATACCTGATGTAAGATATTACATTAATTATAATTATATTTTTATTCTAAATATAACATGTAAAAAATTGACACCAAATTAATAAAATATATTCATATATTTTTTTTAATTATAGAAAGAATTAGAAAATTACACTTGGAGAGAAATTATCCAAAAGGTAATTGAAGCACAAAGAATACAGAATATGTGTATACATAAACTTGATCTTACAGAACTTGACATTTATCAACGTATTTTAAGGTTAGTAAAAGTATTTATACTACCTATAAAATATTAGAATTTTATAACTAATTACTTGTATATTATTTATCAGAACAAAAAACTACTTAATAGCTCTTGTGAATAAATCTGTACTTCCTACACATTTTAATATACCATTTGTGGGTGATGTGATATATTTTTCCAATGGAATGAAGTACAATTTAAATTTGTTACTATTTTGTAAGTACCTAACAGAAATTAATTTGCATATATTTGTGTTTAATAGTAATCTAATACTTGTTTAGCATTATTAGTATTTTTAATTTTCTAATGTATACATATATTTTACTCTGTATATTATTATATTATTTACCAATAAAGTTTTAAAATTAATTTCAGGGGGTCCATGGTCACCATTTGAAAATAATTGGCATCTTAAACAAGAGTTTAAACAACCTGGAAAACGTTTGGAGTTGGCACAATCAATGCGTAAAACTATCAGTTGGGTTGCCTTAATTAATTTGTTGCTTTCTCCAGTTATTTTTACTTGGCAATTAATTTATAAGTTGTGTGACAATGCCCAAGTAAGATATATATATATATATATTAGTACATACATATTGATATTATAATATATTTCTCACGCAATTTTGTTTATTCTATAGTTGGTTAAAAATGAACCAAGTGTACTCAGTATCCGCATGTGGTCTTTATATTCAAAAATATATTTGCGTCACTTCAATGAACTTGACCATGAGCTTAGTGCTCGACTTAGTCGTGCTTATGTGCCTGCTGCTAAATATTTACAAAGTTTTGCTGCACCTGTTAGTGTTATAATTGCAAAGTATGATTACTGTTATATTCTTAAATATTGGTATATGTATAATAGATTAATTGCATTGAATTTTTAGGAATACTATGTTTTTTACTAGTGCTATTATGGTACCAATTCTTGCTTTGACTGTTTATGATGATAGCATTTTATCAATTGAACACATGATAACTATATTGAGTGGATTATCTCTATTATTTTTGATTTGTCGGTTAGTTATTTTATTTCTTGTTAAAGTTAAATGTTATTCAAGTTTGATTTGTAATTAACTTCATTTTATACAAATTTTAGAAGTTTTGTTGATGACGACAAGGAAATTGTTTGCCAAGAATCATTAATGACGGCTGTATTGGCTGAAGTGCACTATCTTCCAGACACATGGGTTGGAAAAGCACATACACAACAAGTTAGCCATCAGTTTTCTCAAATTTTCCCATTTAAAGCCGTAAGTTGTATAAATTAGAAGAAAATGAATGATTTTATATTGCATGTTACTGTATTTATTTCAGAATTATTTGCTAAATGAATTAATATCACCACTAGTCACTCCATTTATTCTATTCTTTTGGCTTCGTCCCAGAGCTTTAGAAATTGTAGACTTTTACCGTAACTATACTGCTGAAGTATCAGGAGTTGGTGACGTATGTGCTTTCTCCATGATGAACTTACGTAAAAATGGTAATCCAGCTTGGCGTTCTCCTGGTACTCCATCGCCTAAAAAGACTGCAGCTAAATTACCTCAAATAGACCAAGCTGAAGATGGAAAAGTAGAAATGTCTCTTCTTAGTTTCTCTGTTCGCAATCCTACTTGGGATCCTGTTGATATTGAAGCCAAAGAATTTGTGGATGAAATAATTGCTAAAACTCGTGAATCTATGATAAGCCCAGTAATTGTTTTTATTAAATTAAATATTTATACTTATTAAATATGTTTCTAATTGGTTTTAAATCATTTTTAGACTCAGAATCATGATGTAATAAGTAGTACATTACACATTGCAGAAATACCCTCCTGCTTAATTGGGCTCGATCAGAGCACACGCTTACTCCATAAAGAAGGGTACGTATTTTTATAATTATTTGATTGTTTCTATTTTTATCAAAAATTTAACAAATTTTGTTATTTTTTTAGTTTGACTGGTCGACCAAACCGAATTAATAGTAGTTCTATGATGCATTCTTCAGTATTTACTTCATCAAAATATTTAACTTCAATGGAAGTAAATCAAAGTGCATTGTTATTACACAGCATTCATAGAAAGTAAATAAACTGAATATGTAAATAATTAGTTAACAAATATTGACAACATTTTTATTAATCTAGACAACTTGAAGAACGAGGCAATTATCAAAGTACTTCAGTTCAACAGTCTGTTCTTACAAATACCACCAACGTACAAGAACGTACTCCATTGCTGAAGTCAGGTGCAAGAGTTATCTGATTTTCATGACTTGAATGTACATAAGCCTAAATGTTTCTGTGATATTAATTAAGGTAATAATATTTTTATGAATATTTTATTATTAATTTAACTCTCGTTTTTATTGGTATAAATATTATAACTTAAAATTTGATTGTGTGAAGCTGTAATTATTATTTTTTTTCTACAATTAGTTATTGTAATATCGTTTTGTGTTTTTTTACGTGGGAATTTTTAATTCTTATATAATTGATTCTGCCAAATTGTTATAACCGAAACCTAATTGTAATATCGTTTTATGTTCAAATTGTCGCTTAATTTTGTAATAAAATGATGTCATATTTGAACCAAATTTTAACGATTTTGTGATCAATCACTATTTAAATACTTTGTTGAAAACAATATAAAGCTGTATATGTTCGAAAATCAGGTTTTAACTATAACAATTAGTTACTTCATGTAACAGTTTAATTTAATTTAAATGTATACTTGCACCTTGATCCTTTATATCCCTCCTCTCAGTTATAGCATTAAAGATCTTATTTACTCTGCAGAATAAAAATAGATATATCTTTTCAATGTTAAAGGCCATAACATAGCATTTGATAATATTTTTCATATTTATTGAAAAGTTCAGTTGAGAGATAGATAGCATAAGCAAAATAATATATATAAAAAATAGTATCATACGAATATGTGCCTTAATTGCCTATTCAAAGCGCCGTTTTCAGCCATGGACTAAGTCTAAGACCCATAAGTTGATAAAATATTTATATAAGCTTTACCCGACCTCGGAATACTGCAGCAGAAGGATATCCAGACACCCAGTAGCAATAGATGGAGGTGGGTATTGTGTTCTACAAAATATCAGCAGCTCCTAATTGACTTTATATACTTATAATAATATTTCTATGTATCTAAATAAATCAACAATTATATTAATATTTTAAGTAAACATAGGGTGACCATTTTGAGAACAAAAAAAAAAAAAAGGACAGTTGTTAGTTACTCTATTGTTCCAGAAAAAAATAGCACCAGAAATAAATAAATCATTAAATTTTATAATCAAATAAGAGGTTAACAGTGTACCTATTTTTAAATTTAAATTTTAAATAATTTTATAACATGTTTTAACTGGTAATTATAGGTACTAGTTATAGATAAATAATTAAAAATAATAAAACAAAATTAAAAAAATTAATAAGTACGTATTTTTTATTTAATTCAATTGATTAATAAATATTTTTGAAAATAAAAATGAATTCCGAGATGTTTACAGATTATTACAACAATAAAAAAATAGAGGATATATATTATATCATTTTAATAAATAAGGTACCGACAAATAACTGATCTGTGCGATTTTTATACGTGTGTGGTGCAAAAATTACGATTTTTTTATCATGTTGCAAAAATATGATTTTGCCGACTCATGAAAAAAGGCGGGGTAGCGGTCGCTATAACCATTGATTAAATATATTTAATCAATGCTATAACCCACTATTACCTATATTTAGATTTTAAATAAATATAATCGGCACTACTTACGGCCTGTCGGTGGGTTGCTGTTGAGGTTCGGTGTTCGTAGTGGTTTGTGAAATAAAGTAAGCGGTGACAAATACAAAAATCACTTGATTAAAAATTTGATTACTCGTTGACGAGATAAATAATAAACAATTGACGACATTATTGACTGTTACGGAGAAAAATAAAAACTGCCATGTTAAAACCGAGGAGAACTTTCTTAACCGCTATCGACACTAGACTGATAGCCTGCACACTCTGGTATAAACCGCTGTACTTTCGCGCGTCACTCGATCGGTATCGGTTGGGTTGCGCGCGCAGCTCGGTTGTCATTGGTCGGGTGGCGCGAGCAGCTCGGCTTTCATTGGCCGTGTCATTTACGCAGTATTGTACTATTTGTACTGCCATGAACCTACCTTTATTCCGATTTCACGCAAACAAACTCATACTTATTATTGTTATGACTATTATTATTGTTACATAATTATGTATTCATAATGAACAATCGAATTATATCATTAGATAATTAGCTATAATTACTTATAACTGATATGTTCGATTGTTATACGTTTCTGGTGCAAAAATCACGATTTTTTTTATGGAGTGGCATAAATAATATGATTTCGCTACCTAGAGCCAAAAAGGTGGGGTAGCGGTGGTTGCTACTCCCTATCGGCGCCTATGATTTAATGGGGACTATCATTTATGATAAATTTTAAGCGTCCCCGTGTCCTATTAGTACACATTATAGGCAATAAAGTTAAGGGTGGCACATTAAAGTTTGATCAGAAGTTTAGGAGACCAGTGTTCCCCTCCAATTTAACTACTGCTCCTACTAAACCTGTTCTGCACACCCTATGCACGTCCATGTATAGAATGTAGGGATATAGAAAGAACGGGATTAAAACGGGATAAAAAGCGTCCCGTTTGTATTTTGTCAGGACAGCGGGACGTGATTATCAAAAAAAGGGATTGTTCCGTTGTAAACGGGGACGTATGGTTACCCTATGTTAACACCTAAGTTGATTTTATATTATAATACAAGAGTAATCTAATTATAAATAACGCATGTTATTTAAATATATACTAGATGTAATTAAACAAAAGTATATAGTTTAGGTGAGATATATTATTTATTGTTTAATTGTGGTCTTTTAAATAAATGTAGTTATACTATGAATAAACAATATAATGATTATGTTTCTCTTAAATAAGACTAAAAAAATTTTGAATTTCAAACTGTATTCAGGGCCGGATTAACATAGGTGCAAAAGCTTTTGCTCCAGGGCGGCATATAACTTTTATAACACAAATATTAAATATTGCGCACATTTTTTTTCCAATATTAAATTGTGAAATCACAAACATTTTTTTAAGCATAAGAAAATTAATTTTTACAATATCGGATACCTATTTCAACAGAGTTTGATTAAACAATATCCGTTACTTTGACATTATTATTTAAGTATTAATCACAGCGACTTGAAACATAAACCTAACATTAAAATTTTTATTTTATATTAATACAACCGCCTGTGTGCGAGCGTCTACATACTTAAGCTATAAATAATAACAAAGTTTACAGTAACTTTAAACCGGCGGTTTCCAGATTTGTACGAATCTGTAAACATTTTTTTTCTTTCATGGAACCTTCAGTTTTAAATTGCTTACTAAAAAAAAAATAAAAAATTGTCAAAGATATTGTTTGTGGACATAGTGCTTTCAATTAAAGTGTGTTTATATATTTATAAGCTTTAACTGTAAAATATAATATGAATAAGATGTTAGACTGTTTTCATAACATTATGTTTATATTAACAACAAAAAAAAAAGAAAAAAAGTTTCAAGTTAAAACTGCATTTATAATCATTATATTATTTTTTAAATAATCCATTTCATTATAAAATGCATTTGTGTTTAACTACTCTTAGACCATTTTATTTCAAATTTTATATAATGGAACCTTCAGGGTTCGATGTAACATACTTTGGGAACTGTTGTTCTAGATATCAAACATGAAGCATTATTAGAGTAAAGAAAGACGGAGCAAATTCTGTTTTATTGACACCAGTGATGTGGGCTGAAATGACAGTATTAAGGTACCAGAAAGGAAGGAAAACTGGTCATGAGGAAACTGCAAGGTACCAGACACAGTTGCTACACGATATTCAGTAAACATACGGAGAGTAACCGGAATCAGAAATTCAAGGATCTGAAAAAAAAAATAGGAGTTTTTAAACCATTTGTTCACACTGTCCAATTCTGAGTACTATTAAAATTGATATACTGAAGGAGAAAGAGCTGTTTTCAAAGGAAACTTCTATTCATCTTATAATACTTGTTTCTAAAATTTAATTTAAAACACAAAAATTTCTTGATTAATATTTTAGTATTTTTACCGATATGAATAATAAAATAAATATGTATTTCTAAGTGTACATCATATTTTATAATTTTATATGATATAAGATTGTAGTAATTAGGTCCAGTGTGTTTCTTTCATAGAGTTTTGGCGTGTAGATTTAAAGTAGGATTCGGAATTGTTGTTTTTTGAATCTAATGAATAATTTTTATTATAAATTAGAAATACTGAAGATGCATAATTACATCTCCAAATATTGTTATCTTTATTTGTACATCATCATAGATAATTGGTATAAATATAAAATGTAATTGTGGAACCTAAAATACATAAGTGTTTGTTCCATCGATTATATTTGTGGACATATGTAATGAATAAAAACAATATTGTATTATTGTACATGTATAATATTATACTAATAGAAAACGCTTTGAGTAAAATTTAAATTAAATAAAACAACACAAAATACAAAATTGTAATTAAGTTTTATAGCAATCAGCGTTCATTTTATTATACACACGTGTATACATATTAAAATCTACAAAATAAATATATTGGAAAACAAAAAAAATTGTTTTACATAGGTATATATTCTATTTAAAAATATTTGTTTGTGTTAATGATTTGTAATAAATGTATACATGTACATTGTACATAAGATAAATAGTCAAAAAATATTAATATTATAATATATTAAATAACAAATATAATATTTCAACAGCTCTTCATTTGACAATATCACACGGTCATTTGAAAAATCACGTAACGCTTTTTTTTTTAAATGTAGAACTTTTAGACAATTAATATTTATTTTAAAAATTCAGACTAGTTTTTTCTAAAAAAAAAAAAAAAGAACAATAAAGTAATAGTAATAATAATAATAATAATAATAATAATAATAATAATAATAAAAGAATAAAAGGCATTGAACATAAATTTCTCAACTAATACTTAGAGAATGAACATTTTGTTGTCTCTAAAGCGCTGTCGTATAATACTACATAGGTAAATAATACTTGTACAAAAAAAAAGTAAACCAGATCGATCATCTAGTATTGTGACTGCAAACAATTTTATTCAGTTCCCATACATCATACAATGTCACGGGATTGAAAAAATGTTTGGCCACATTACGAGTGTAATAGTACTGGCTCCATAATTGAATTTAAAGCCTTAGAACTTTCCACATTGTTTTCGTATAGGTCTTTGTTTTTCAATAACCGTTCAGCTCCTTATAAATAGTTTTTTAAAAAATTATAAAAGGAGGTCAATTGGAAGAGCATCCGTTTATTTTAACATACCGGAAGGTCGAAGTACTAAGTAGTGTAGGATATCAGATAATGAAAGTATTCCAATCACTTTGTCTTCTGTATCCACAATTACTAACCTATGTACCTAAAAAAACAAATGGTAAATTGAAATTAAAATAGCACAAGAATTTAGTCTGATGGAGCTTACTTCTGCACGGACAATTTTTTCAATAACATTAAATAATGTATCAGTCACAAGGCATTTTTGTACACCCTCAAACCAATCACTTCGGTGTTCATTGGCTTGTTTTAAAGTAACATCTAAATTATTATACGTACGCTCTGCAGCTAAATTCTGTCAAAGAAAAAAAAACATACATAGTATATTTAAAATATTATGTATCTATCCTACAATGTGTTGTTGATGACTTACAATTACATCAAATTTAGCAAATATATCAATGAGATGACCTTCATGGTCAACCATAGGTAAGGCGGATACTCTGCGTTCAACAAATTTCTTTAATGCTAATATAATAGATGTATCCTCGGACACGGTTTCTATATTTTCATAAGTGCCGATTTTCAATTCTTCGAGACTTTTGGATAGGTAGGCAGGTTTTGGTAAATCATGTAACTAGAATAAAAAAATATTGGCGTAATTCGAATGCTATATGATATTTAAATAAAAAAAAAAAATAAAAAAATAAAAATTCAATACCCTTACGTAAAGAAGAAGAAAACGCAAAATACGTTTATGTGTGACAATATAAAGAACATCTCCAGTGACTGGGTCGATTACTGGAAGCCTATGTATTCTGTTATTTATCAATGTTTGAATAGCAAAATATAATGACATATCTGGCCCAATGGATATCAATTCTTGAGGACGATCTTCATGTAGTTCATCTGAAATGTGTGATTTTATGATAAAAATATGTTCATACACAGTAAATAACATTTATATTACTTCTCCAAGTATCCAACTTATGTTCTTCTAATTCCTCCATACTGGAAGATGATGAGGAGTAATACTTCTGCAGTATCCTGATAAAGTCTGTGATAGTTAGCATACCCACAAATTTTTGTCGTTTGTTGTCCCATAATGGAGCTGCTCGAACACCATTGTAAACCAATGCAAAAAATGCTTTTTTAACAATCAACTGTGTATCGAATACAACCAATTTTGCACTAGTTGGTATGAGATCATAAGTTTTATGGAAACGGAAAAATTTCACAAAAATCTGACTTTCGTCTTCAGCTGAAAATTCAAAAAAAAAAATTCAGAATAATAGTCAGGTACAAGTATTAATTATGATAAGAAATAATTTACCCAGATCTTTAATTTTGACTTTTTCCAAGAATGGATCAGCAACAGGAAGCTATAAGAAATTACAAATATGGAACATAACATACAAATGTCTAATTTAAAAATAGTGTTTGAATATATCAACTTACACCTCTGGAGTCTCTGAATAATATGGCCGCATGTGTAGGGTCTAAAAAGCTATCGGAGTTTTTTCTTGAATTGGATATAGTGCCCAGAGATAGTCGTCGAGTTTCAGGGTCCAGAGAACTTCTACGTAATAGAGCTCCTAGTAAATAATAATATCAAAAAAAATATTAATACATTATGCATATTTAAAAAAACATTTTTATAGAACACATGAATTATTTATACAAATATCGCTTTATTCTATGATAGACATCATAACATTATTTATATATTATTCTTGTTGTTGTTGTGGCCTTTCAATGTCAATGGGTCATGATCAAATGTACATAAGACGACGATATTGAAATCAAAGAGACACATATTTTTATGGTATATTATATAGTTTTTATCGATTAGGAAAAATATTTATAATTTTAAAATATATAATTATTATACTAGTATAAACAATAAAATCTATTGTGAATTTGTGAATATCCACTATCAAGTCAAAAATAAATTAACAAAATATTATATGATAAAATAATAATTACTGCAAAAGACAACAAGAGTTAATATCAAAACAAATAACATACACATATGACAGATACACTTAATTAATTTTAAAGAAATTCAGAAAACTATTTTAATGATGATAATTTTTATCTCGTGTCATAAAGGGCAAGAAATAAACATGACAAGTCAATCGAAAAAAAATTAAATATTTTACAAGATAATTTATATTACAGCGCTGTCCATAAGAACACAACACATCAACTTCATACAGTTAACTATTATCAGTGTTGTAAAAAATACTTGTAAAAAGTATTTGAGTAGTCTTTAAAATGCCGTTAAAAAACAGTATTTAAAATACAACTCAAATACTTTTTTTTTGTTATGTATTTAAGTATTACTCTAAATACTTTTCCAATAATAATAAATAAAAATCAACAAATTTTATTTAAGAAATTTGTATTATTTATATTGAATAAATTATTAGGTTTCATAAAAAATATAAGGTCAATACAATGGGCATATAATGTAAAATTAAATCATTTTGTGGAAATTAATAATTTTAAAATTGAAAGTTGGAAAAATATTTAGAGCTTATTATTTAGTACAGTTAAATCTTATTAAAAGCGTACTCAAATATTAGTCAAAAGATAGTTTTTAAAATATATATTCAATACATCTTATTTATAAATAAAATAAAATATTTTACACCAAGTATACTAAGTATAATTAGGTATTATTCTTAGATGAATGACATGTCCTATGCACTGCTGTAAATTTATACTATATACCTACATAATTATATTATAATGATTATTGACAATAAGTCACTAAGCACATGGGAAATAATACAACAATTCGCTTGTATGTTTATTTGAGTACAATGCACATTAACTAACCAATGAAATGTTTTAATATATTTAGAATAGTGTGTAGCATTGTAGCTACTGTTGGTAATAATAAAATCAAAAATAATAATATATAATAAAGATTTATATAAGCCTTAGACAAAAATCTAAGAATTATCATTAATTTTGGTTCAGTTTAAAAATGTATTAGTTTCAATCGACTAAAAGGCAAAATAAATTATAATTTAAATTATCTATGAGCAGATATTTAGTAAATAATATATTTTTATAGAATAATCATAGTTAAACAGCAATGATTTATTTGTCAAAAAACAACAATGTCTGAGTGTTCAATATTGTAGACAGGACAATTTTAATGTTATGGAAAGACTATAAGTAATTCATAACTAAAAATACTATAACAAAACTTCATACAAAAAGATTTGAATTATTATTAGTAAACATTTTTTAAATAATTGTTGCAGATTAATAAGTTTAAAGCAATTTGATGTCGGTTGACATATTTAATTCAGGATGAATACTCATATATTATCAACGGTTATTATTATTGATCATATAATCTAAGACATTAAATGTATGTAATACGTCTTATGATATTTTATTTTAATTAAAAATGATTAATTTTGTTTAAATGTTTTCAAGTTTCTAATATTGTCAGCTGTCACTTTTTATAAATTAAACACGAGTGCAATAATTTCAATAATTTTGGTGAGCACTTAACTATGAAACCTAAACATTTACTAAGAACCTATTTACATATTATTTCTGGGTACTGTGGTTTGATAAATACGTTCTATAAAAACATAATATTACTAATCTGTCAGTAGGTAATAATGTGTAAACGTCTTCATTTTATCAATAGTAATTATATCAAATAATGATCAAAGATGTTTTTTTTTAATTTGATTTTTTTATGAATAACATCAAGTTGTACCTAATGTAGGTATGTTTTGCGCAATTCCAACAAACGTCAACGCAATCAAATCTAAAGAACAAACAACTATTTAAATATACGAACGAGTTAAACATGATTTATAACGCATAGACATAAAAAATTGAAATTGTAGTAGTCTGAAAAGAAAAGAAAAAAAAATAATATGTAACAAATATATTGAAAATGCCCTACTTTTATGATTTATAATTTATGTGCGCTTCCTAACGATTTTTCATTAACGTGTTTAACGACCAATAAGTTCTTATTTTAAAAAACCAAGAGCTGAAAGTGCAATAAAAATTATAAATAGGTGCCTATATTAACGCGATTTAATTACACTTTGCTATTATTTCGTACCCTCCCATAGACAAACAGCCTGCTTCTTGCAGTTACAGTTTGCAGTAACGCGTACCTAGTCACAAACCGGTTGCGCTAAACTAGTTATAAAAAGTTTCAAATACCTAATCGTATTAAATTTTTATTATTCCGCGATTTCCTTCTTTTACTCAACAGAGCATATGTTATGCGCCGGACTTGAAAAAAAAAACCGGACTCAACTTCAAGGACTACACGGTGTACAACAGAAGAATAGTGGTATCGACAAACAGTATAGTTCAGTTGTTCGTAAGACAGAGTACTCATATATAGGGTGTCTACCAGGATTTACAATTTTTAAGTGGCGCGAGTAAACAAAACTCCATTACCCTCTCCCTCCCCTCCATAACATTGGCGAATTATCGAGGGACATTCTGTATACGTTTAACCACAGGCTATAATATACACGATGGCAATTAATTAATGTAATGAGTACTACTTTAAAACAGTATATCCTCGTGGGGCACCCTGTATACCGTCAACACAAAGCACCTACAACATACAACACGTTATTGAGATGGTGGTTTTGAACGTGTATCCGGAAGTCGTGGACCACTGCAAGCTAAAGTAGATATGTTAATTACAGCAGTGATCAGTGGGTAAATGGTAATTCAGTGGTAATTGAATTTAATCGCAGGCTATAATCATGATTCACGTGTTTTAGTAAAGACGGCGAATTTCATAATATTGTAACACTCAATTAACAATACTGTTCGATGTGATATGTACATTCATAATAATATATTGAATGATCGAAATGAAAATCAACGATACGAAAGTAATATTATACAGCCAGCGGGTACATATAATATAGACTATAAGTGTACTGTGTGTAAGGCGCGATCTGCGACGATGACCGGTTCCATGTTCTAATATAATGCACAAGTATACGTACTTAGAATAAAAAAAAACGACGCGAAGAAAATTGAATAGGAAAATGAATTTCATGGTCATGCGACAAACAAAATATTTAATACACGCTTGTGTTTCGTGTCACCGAATATATTCAAAAGGTGAGACTACCACCGTCCACCACCATTGCCAACTAGGAAATTTATTAGACCGATAGACTACACAATGGGTTGTTATTATTAGTACTATTATTTATTACTGTGAAGCGATTTTTAAAAACAACACACACGCAAGCGGGCGCGACAGTAAACTGCACCGAGGAATAATGGATAACATAACTTTCTTCATAATACATATAATAAACAGGTACGCGTATAGATGTAGCGCGAATACCAGGTTAGGAGTATGTACAACAAATAGAAAATAATTCGCAGTAGAATTATAGAGAAATCAGCGATGATATTCTAAGTATGTATACGAATAATACGTCATCTTTCACTGATCGTGTCACGTGATTTTAACATTTTCTCGATTTTTTTTTTTTTTTTTATGATTATTCTCTGTAACGACATCATTATATTATTATGTTTATCGTCGATGGTTGATCGCATTAATATAAGTGTATATATTATTGTTGTTGTTGCGTTCATTTTTGTGATGGTTTATAAACAGATGAAATAAAAAAAAAATAAAAAAAATATATATTATAAAGTTGATCCTAGAGTCAATGACAAAGTACGGTTTAAAAATATAAAAATATAGATACGGTCATACGGGTGCCAATTGGCAATTACTCGCGTGAATAATGATGTGAAACAAAAGCGATATCATAAAACAACAAACACACATGTACATAACATTATAGGCACGGACGCGCGACAAGAATTTTGGGAGTTTACCTCTCTAATACGGGGCCTAAAAAAAAAACAACAACACGGGTATTAAACGAGACGACATCGAGCCGAAATGGTTTTAACTGAACCGTAACGGTCGTCTACGCAACTAGACAAGTCCGCGTACACCACGAGCGCACACCAAAAAGATTAAACGCCGTTAATAAATGTAGTAATTACATAAACAAATAAAATTTTTTCGGTAAATTGTTTTTATCTTGTCTAACTCTACCACTCTGCCAGCCACTCGAGAATTTCGTCGAGACTATCTACAAACACACTGTAATAGGTATATGCGTTATTAATCCGCACAGGTTCGCGTGAATATATATACGACATAAAAACGTAAGAACAAGAGAAAACAAACTCGCCGTTGTAATGTGTAACATTTTTTTTCATTTGGCGGTCGACTTATATGTATACCTATGCCGACATTCATTCACAGTAATAACACGAATTCATCGTTTGGAACGCGTGCACGACGACGACGATGATAGATAAATAGATATACGAATACACACACACACACATATATACAATTTACGCGGTATAAACCAAACGATAATGATACGTTATGCGGTTTGGGCCGAATACGGCGGAGATGGGCCGCGAGGCTTATTCTGATGATTTTTCCCGGGGCATTGACCAAAAAGTCGAATAAATTCAGTCAATTAAAGACCAGTCCCACCTAAAAAAAAACTTCTTCGCGCGAATAAATCGTGATCGTAGATCACACCGAAACGTATCGAAAACTCACACGTTATATTATTATAATACAGTGTTGTGCGCGGAATCAAATAAATTTGTAAAAAAAAAAACATTATGGCGCGCGATTAAAATGTACACCGAGTACATACTTTCAAATGTCAAACGCTTCGCGGTGTCGGCCTACACGACAATAGCACCGTGTTTTATACCTTCTTTGAGAATGCTTTCGAATATTTTATACGCGTCGCCGCTGTCGAGCCGCCTAGCCGTGCTCGAGGCGGCGGCCGCGGCGAGTTGCGCTTTCCTGGTGCCGTCGTCCAGCGACTTGGACCGGTTCCGGAACTGTCCGTCTTTGGGCACGTCCAACAGGCACGACGAATGCTGTTGCTGCTGCTGCTGTTGCGGCGGCGGCATCAGCGAGGTGCTCTTGTTGCCGGTCAGCGCGCGGTAAGCGTCCTGCAGGAACGACGTGCGCGGCGACGAGCGTCTGCTCGGGCTCGGCGACCGGGACGCCGGCGACAGCGAGTAGACGTTTTTCGGCACCGATTTCGGCGCGACCGGCTCGTCGTCGGGCGGCGTGATGTGACACACCACGTGCGACTTGGGGATGGCCAGACATATCGGCTTGGCGGCCGCCCCGACTTCCATTGCGAAAAGTTCGCTGTTGCGGTGGCGGCGTAGTGGTTTTTTCTTTTTTCTCTATTTCTCTCGCTTGTTTACGTGTTCGTTTTCGTACGAGACGAAAAATACAGCGACGATCGGTCGAAACGAAAAATAACAATACAATAGGAACGACGGCGCGCGTTTCCTCTGCGATTACCAACTACGTGCGCGACGTACGACGCATTCGCATTTCAAATGTACCCGCCGCTACGGGCGCCGCGAAATATCACGAAAACATCACTGCGATTGTATCGGGCGCGCGAATGAATTATTATCGACGACGACCGGGTCTCACTGTGATAATAATACGTCTAGTGGCGCGAGAGCGTACGACACGCGTCTGGTCGACGTGACGAAAATAACGCGATGCGATAACAATAATAACGATGATAATTCACAAACGGTTTATCGGCGGTGATAGTAACATACGAATATCGTTCGGTCCTACCCGGCGGGCGCGCGCGCGCGGGAAAAACGAGCGCTGCGGAAAACGTGCGTACGCGACTGGTTCGAAAAAACGAAGCGTGACCCGAGCCGCCGCCGCCGACGCGACGCGCGAACACTTCCTTCTCCCGAGCGCCGGGGAAGGGGTTGGCGGCGGCGGCGGCGGCGACGACGGCGGACAGCGAAGGGGACGACAGACACGCGGACGGACCAAGGCGACCGGTCCCCACACCACATCGCACACGTATATTATACTCACACAAAGTGTTTTACCTACACGCTCACCAGCACGTACCTACTAGCACACACAAGCGCGCATGGGTTACGACGTCTGATCGACTTTGACCGGGTGTGTGTGTATGTGTGTTATGTGTACCACCTACGAGATCGGCACAAAGGTCAATGACGAATACGTTTTCATTTATGTAATATGTGTAACGGAGTGTGTGCAACATTACACAGGGGGGTATAGAGCGACGAACTTTAGAACCGAGTACAATTTGAGAGTGCAAAGGTCGGGAAATTATTTTCATCACCAAACGACGACGCACGGAATAATAACAATATAATACGCGATGTATTCGCTCTCGTTATAAAACCCGGGTGCGGGGTACAGTGTACAACAATATTACGCGCGACGTGTGAGGTACCTGCCTGATCTAATCGCGTCTTGGGTATTTTCAAGCGCTGCAATGTGATATTCCGACAAAACGTGATCTGAAAAGAAACCACAGTCGAACCACGGCGTAATCGACGAACGAGAACAAAAAAAAAAAACCCCTATCGACTGTGATGAATAACGAATATAACCGACCAACGAATATACATAACGCGGATGACTAACCACGACGTCGTCGCTGAAAAAAACTTATCTAGCTAATGGTTAATTATCGTGTTCCCGTTCTAGAGACTATTCCGAAATACAAATACGTTTACCCGTGTATATTATATATACTAAAATCGTTCCGATCGCGCACAGTAATCACTAATCATAATATATAATAATATTATTTGTTTGTACTAAACCACTTAAATCAAAATTTAACGCATTTGTTTTTTTCTTTTTGTTATGAAGAAAATATTGTGCCCGAGGTAATTGCGCCGCTGTTTTTAACAGATATATCATATGAGTTTTACTACAGTGAAATACATACATTTAACCTTTCTATTATTCAGTTTTATATTATCAACAAAATAATAAAACTGTTAGTTTTAAAATTATGTAAATAAACGTATTTGAAATTCTATGTATTTTATATAATTTATATTATTGATTTGAAAAAAAACACATTAAATCTCAACATAAATAAGATTTTCAAATCAAATATTGCAACGTCATTTAAAAATTGAAATACAATACGATATCATTAAATCGCAATTATTTATATAATTGTATTTATAAGACAATAAATTAAACATAAACTATAAATTAAATTTGCATAGACTGTATTCAGTTTTTCACTTTCCCTACTAATTTTGCAAATTATATAATTCGATATATTTCTATGAGAATTTGAGTAATACTTAACTATGTATTTGAATAAATGTTTATTAAATGCAATAATAAATAGTTCAAATTAAATTTAAATATATATACATAATATATTACCTACTAATATTATAATTAGTTCAAAGTTCCATTCAGAAATTTGTTTCCATATTTAAAATATAGTAAAACTTTTATCATAAATAAATGTTATTATAATTCATGAAAATAAATAATTTAAAAAGTTTTATATAATTAGTGGAATTAATTAACATAAACAAGTGGCGTTTTAAGAACTTAAAATTATAATTTTAATTCGATTAGATTGATGTTGATTATTTTTCTGAATAATAGTAATATTTCATGATACATAATATGATAAATCTACCTTCATATACCTATTTAATAATATGTACCATTTGATAATGTAAATAAAATAACTATAGATGTGGCGGTGTATAAAAAATGATGTGTATAATGCCAAACGGTTGAAATATTTTGTTAATGACTTAGACTTAGTAAAAAAGATGTTAATATTAAAATTAAATATTCTATTTATGACATACTCTTGAGCCAAATACCTTTTTTAATTTAGTACTACATAAAAAATATAATTAGACAATACTTATTAAATCTTACCTAAAGTATGATAAATAGTAAAAATTAAAAGTATGCAGATAGAATAGATGACTATTTTTCAATCGTATACTTAAAAATGAATAGCAATAATATTTCTTAAAAAATCTCTATGTAGTAAACAAATCATTATTATATTTTACCAAAATTTAATCGAAGTGTTACAATTAAGTTATAGAATTAAACTAGTTAATTTTAATAATTGATGATAAATATTTGTTCGATATAATGACGTGTGTCATATATAATTTAAAATTCTTTGAGCCATATTCGTCTATTGATTTAATACTGACATTAAAATTATCAACTGAAATGTTAATTGCGAAAATGTTAATTCACAATACAATCACCGCAATCGCACTAACTTCATTTGAATATATTAAACAACATTAAGTTATTAGAAATAAAAATCACTATGATAAAAATCAAACTCTGGTATGTAAGGTATAGTAATCATATGCATAATATTTTTATTTTTCCGTCTATTTTATATTTGATTCTAACACATTCGATATTTATATAATAAAAGTATTTGAAGATAAATTTACCAGGGCTAAATAGCTATAACTCACGTCAATATAAAGTATAGAACCACAGTTAATTGGTCAAAATTATTAAAAAAAAAAAAAAATCAAATCTAAATCTAGTGCAAAAAATAGGTGCCATTGAAAAAATAAATTCAAATTGTATTGCACATGAATAAAATAAAAAGAGAAAAAATTTGAAAATTAATGAGTAAACGTTTATTTTAAGTTTTATCTATCTTCTCTTGAAAACCCCATTTTAATACAAAACTATAGAATAGAAATATTTCAGGTTATCATTTAAGTGAAACACCCTACATTCTACCCTTGATGTATATATAAATACATATTATTTAATCTTCAGTGTAATTGTTAGTTTTAAAATCAACAAAATATAAGAAGAATGCAACTAAGTTCTAAAATATTGAAATCATATAGATACCAAAATTAGAAAATTATAAATCTTAAATTTATGAATTTAAAAAATTGATTTAAACTATATATTTACCTTATATGCATAATATTTGCATTTTTCTATTTTATTTATCTTATAACCAAAATTATAAATGTTAAAATACAAATTTGTGATCCAAAATGAAAAAGTAAACACTGAATCGATTAAACGAGCTACCAAAAACAAATTGACCAAAATTAAACACAATAGAAACTTACCAAATATTTTTTTACATAGACAGCGTAAAAATAAAAATTTTCTACAGAATAAAACAGTATAATTTATGTTACATTGGCGGAAATCTGTACATAATTTTAGCGTGTTTAACCTAAATTAAAATATTGTTACTGTTCAATGAAACAAAATCATGCACAATGCGAAACATTAGAATTAGAGACCCGATTTTCAACAAGATATTCCAAAGAAATATTACTGATTATAATAATAATATAAAAAATAATAAATTTAATTTGCATCGATAGTACTATTTTAGGTAAAATGAACAAAACCCTCATAGATTAACTAAACGATTAAAATTAATACAGTATTGTAATAGACAGAAATCTGCGTTCGTAATGTTTGAAAACCAACTACAAAATGATACAACACGTAATGTAAATTAGGTATATTTTGTTACTCTTGCTAAGCAAATTTATTCATGTTTGTGAGAAAATCATATATGCATAAAATTAAAAATATGTAACAAATCTTTCCTTAATTAGTTGCCACCAAGTCACGTAAGTTAGATTAATTAATTTCAGTCAGGAAATTATACTCCTGAAATTAATTACAAAGTATTTAGATGCACTTTGTTTTGTAGATAACGCTATTATTTGAATACAAATGTTCTAGCATAAGTAAGCAAATAATTATTTGTTTTTAAATTGAATTAGATATAACAAATTATATGAAAAAAATTGTTTTTAATTAAATATGTAATTAATAATCCTCTAACTTTTAATTCTAAATCAATTTTAAATTTGCTTATGAGTTTATAAATAATAATTTCAAATTATTTGTAAACAAATTATTATAATTACAAGTCTGGTAAAATAATACCAATTACTGAAGTTAGAAATTTCTTATAGATTTTCTAAAAATATATAAGAGTATTATTTAAGAACAGACCAGATATAAATCAGAATGAGATTAACGGATAAGGTGAGCTGTCTGTCACATGGTCTGTATTGAAAAAAAAAATTGTTTAAGTAAATTTTATAGTTTCCAATTTTGTCAAAACTTAAAATTCCGACATATTTGTAATAGTAGAGAACTATTTAAAATCTTTATAACAGTATGCTTTCAAAAAGTATTAATATTTTGTTTTTAAAATTGAATAATAAAATAATGCATAAAAATTTATAACTATGTGTTAGGTATGTTAGGTTGTAGGTATTAGATACTTTAGATAGAGACCTAAATGTTTAAATAACTTCTATTTGGAAAATTTTAGAAATATAAAATCAAAAAAAATTGCATGAAAATAATAGTTATAGTAAGATTGTAGCAATATAGTGTTTTCTAAAATGAATAAAGAATTAATTCTACGATGAATTGATATAAAAACTAAAGTTTCTTATAAAATAGTAAAGCGCCCATCGTGCTTGTAACATTTATCTAAAAGTTAACTTTAAGTTAATTAATTGATAATATTAAACTTTACACCAACATCAGTTTTGATTCTAAAGTAACATATTTGACGTCAGAGATTAAAAACTTTAATAATCATTATCCAATGAAATAACCTATAATTTTCGTCATCTTAAAATAAACAACAACAAGAAAATACATAATTTTAACCAGTAAATAAAAACTTAGAAATAAACCAGCATAATAGTTAATATTTTTATTGTACTTACCTTGTGCGAGATTTGTTTGTGGAATATTAACTGCTCTCTGTAAAACAAAAAACAAAAAAATATTAGTTCCAGTAGGACTATGTTGTCAAGTTGAACAAACAAGGTCGAGTACGCATTCAATGCCAATTCATTAACATGTCCCTAGTAATATTTCAAGTATTTCTAGTTTCAAATAACCCAATGAAAAAAACCGCAATATAAAATTGAAAAAATTATATTTCATAAAACGAATTGTTTTATTTGTCATTATAAAATATTTTGTTTTAAATTGTAATAATTTTATTATTATATAAAGTTAGATTAAATATTAGGAAATACATTTTTTTTAGTTCAATTGTTATAAGTTTATATACCTTACATATACATAATATATACATTACAAATATTAGAAATAATTAATTGTATTTAAAAGTAATATCATTTCATAGAATGCTGATATAGTTAGGTTGTGGGATATTGAAGTTTCTAAACCACTTAAAAATTGTTATGATATTAAAAATTACAGGATAACTCGACTAAAATAAACAACAATATTTATTTTCACTTTCATTAATACTTAATTTGATTCAACCAATTCTTTTATATATATATATATGATTGAGAGTTATCACTATTTAATACTATAATAATAATACAAATAGTTAAACAGTTATTTCTTATGATAAATTTGTCTTATTGATACATGATATTTTACAATAATTAATTAGTAATTAAAAAAAATTATTAAAAAAGAAGAAGATTAAAGAGTAATATTAGATTAAATTAATAAAAGTTTTGACAGGTACTTATGTAGTGTAAAATAACAATTCAATTTATGTACCTATTAAAAATAATTCAATTTTTTTTTTTTTATATATAATTATTTAATCTAACTATTAATATCTTTAACCAAAAACAATATTTTATACAATCATAGATAGATAAAGAGGAAATCATTTTAAGGTTGAACAAACAATTGACTTATTTATAGAGGTAGGGTCAGAATTATTAAAATAAGATTTTGGTATGTCACTCTTAAATAAAACAGAATTTTGACTAATCATTCACAAGCATTATTAAATATGTATAAAAATACTAAAGAGTTTAATTTTGTGCATCAAAATAAAATGAAGATGTAAGAAAGTTTAAATATAAATATTAAATTAAAAGTTCAACAATTAAGCTCTTGAATAAAAAACTATTCAAAATATCATTCAAGAATAAGAAATGGCCTCAAATGTCAATATAGATTTAGTAATTAATGAGTTTAGTAATTTAAATAAGAAATGCACATTATAAATTTGTCATTTTTGTACTTACACATTAAATAAAAAAATGTAAGTAATGTGCTTAAGTAATATAATTTTTATATTAAATGTGCAAGTCTTGTTGTTAAAAGAGAGTCTGAAAATACTGTAGGCACCTTTTGCAATTCAAGTCTGCAAGCATCTATGAATGAATTGAGAAGAATTTACTATTTTACACCTAAAGTGGAATTTGAAATCGCTAGTACATATTAAAAAACACAATTTAATAATTTCAATTCATTAAATTTTTTTCCACGTAGTCATCTTAGTTTTGAATATGAAATAATTCAGAGGGACTCGGAGGAAAAATAAATCTTTTTAATTATTCATTTGCTAATTAATTAACTTAAACCAAAATTTAATATACCTGTACTAGTATGCAAGAAAATTTTAATTATTTATGTGACCTTCAACGCTTTTAATAAAATATGTATTAAGTTCATGGAATGTTTGATTTTTTAATTTAGTAAAATTGTACTATATTTATTTTGTAAACTAGGTGTTTCTGGAGATTATATGATGAATTATGGATTAATGTACTGAGTAAATAAAATGAATTAATAATCACTATTCTGTATGATAATACTTTTAATCCATAAATGTAAATATGTTTCTAATTCATACTTGAATTATCAAGGTACCTATGTAATAAAATTAATTTATAAATCCTAATCAATAATTACAGAACTATAATATCTATAACATTTTAAAACAAAGACTAATCAAATAGACAAAAATATAACACTTTTTATAATGATTGTAAATTAAAACACTACCAAACTTCATAATTTAAAACTTTAAAACATAATACATATATATTAAATTTGCACAAATGCGCAATTTATGTTTATTGATTGAAAAATATATAACTGGCTCCACATAGTAAATCTTGTTCACAATAGATTTGAAACCTGTATTCCAATCTCCACTATTTTAAATTAATACACACTCACGAGAATCCCTCTTTTTTATTACAGTATTGTTCAACCATTATTGTATTCTTTTTATTTTCATCAATTATATTAATTAACAAATTGAATATAATTATTTGCTAAAGAACACACATAAATAAATAAATAAATAATTCAATTTAAAATAGCTGTTGTAAATAGAATTTACATACATCCGACAAACACTCAATAAACGTTATTAAAATCAAACAAGAAAAAACATAATAATTATGTTCAATGTAAAAAAAATAGGTTAATATTCTATTATATAATATTACATAGGTAAAATAAATTACATTTTATAATCAAATTTAAAATTTAGATACATACGAGATTTAATTTTTGGTGAAATAATCATAATAAAAAAAACAAAAAAAAATCTAGTTTAATTTTAATACCTGAAGGTTGAAACAAGTTAGTTCACAAGAACAAAAACTCTAGTTGCTATAAAATTACATTAAAACAACTGGTCAAGGAAGTCCAGTTAAATAAAAACATTAGGTTAATGTAGACAAAATATATCAGTATTTATTTATTATTTATTATTATATTTATTTATTATTCATTCATATGCAAGTATAATTATTCAATTAACTGTATATAGGGAACCATTTATAAAATTTGTATTATTATAATAAATTAGCAAATAATTTTATTATTATTTAAATTTAATATGGTATTCTAGAACTTTTCTTTTATTTGTTTTTCATTACTTTGTATTAAAGTCCAAATATTTATTGACTTTATTGCACAATAGAGCGAAGGTACAAGTTAGTAAAAACATATTAATCATTATAATAGTTACAGCACTTTGAAAGAAAATATAACAACAGAAAAAGGGTGAATCCAATTAATATATTAAATAATATAAACAGATGAGATACAAAACATAGAAGAAAAACAACTAATAAGAGATTGATACTAGTGAATTGGTCATTTAAATTTAAAACCTATTTAGAAGAAGCCTGAGCAAAGGAGAAGTGGGTAGACCAACCACTATTTCTAAATAGTTGAAATACCTGATTTTGTTGAAAATTAATTTTCGAACAATTATAAATGTCTTGTTGACTTTCAAGTGAATAGTTTTTTTATATTTATCTAATAATTGGGAGTCTTCTCAAGATTCTTATCATGAATTACATTTTTGAGACTTCAGAAGGTATTAAAATTGAAAGTTTGATGAATTTTTAACTACAAAAAAGGTTGCAGAATTTCGTGATTTTTTAAATTTTTTTATTCATAAGTAAATTATTTCGATGACATTTTACAAATAAAAAGAAAGAAAACTCAAAATTTCAAATATCTATAAATAGCACAAAAGTCATAAGCTTTTGGAAAATGTTCTATCTCTAGAAAATAGTAATCTAAGTAATAAGTACAATTTTTAAATCTCAATGATTATTCTTTTTTGTGACGATAAAAAAAAATTATGTTTTTCAAAAACCAGCAGTCAATAAATGTTGTAGTTTTTTTTCATAATTCTTTTAATACATTTTTATTAATTCTTTAAAAAACTGTTGAGGTAAATTAAAAATTTACCCTTCTAAGTACCAAGTAGAATAAAGTTCCTATTCATAATTTATATAAGCTTAACATGTAAAGGTTTTTCTTCTTTTTATCTATCTTTTTAAATTTGAATGCTTTGATTAAAATGACATTATTGATATTTTTATAAAGATATTCCGATGGGAAAAATCACATAATATTTGATTAGATTAAATTATTATATTTTGACAATTTATATGAAATTTCAGGGGGGGGGGGGAGTGTAACACTCATAGCCCCCTGGAAATTACACTAATCAAAACAATTACAAGAATAAAAAAGAAGTTGAATAATGAAAAAAATAATCTTTTTTGTTTCACCTCCACTTTTCTACATAGGTATAATTTCTCCAATAAAATAATTATATACACATTCTATTATTATACGATTTTCTATAGCACTTATTAAATTGTTATGTATTGGATGAATAATTTTTAATACATATTATGTTCTTGACAACTGATTTAACTTAATTCAATTAAAATGTGTTATGAATATTAAACTTTCAACTGTAATAATTACTAATGAATTATATTACATTTTATTGTTTATAAATGTATTTTTATAATTTGGTTCTGTGTAAAACACGAACATAAAAAATACGAATTCTTTTGTCTTACATTAAAAAACATACATGATTATAATTTTATCATCAGACATAATTTAAAAACTACAAATATCTTTGTTTAAACGATAAACTTATTAATATTTATAGTTCTTTGATTTTAAAAATTACATAACTATAAAATGATAATTACTCTAAAGATTTTGCTTAGAATACAAAAGGATACTTTATAGTTTTATATTTTTAAATTTTTTTATCAATAGGGAATCAATTTTAATTAATTGTTTTATTTACCTACATCATCAACTAAAATCATTCTTAATTTTAACTATATATGTGAATATTGACAAAATATTTTTGATCATTGATTTAAAATACTAGTATTTATATGTAATATACCATTTATCAATGGTATCATCCTGATCAGGTTGTATTATTTCATAATTTGGACCCGGGTGGGTATCAATGCTACTGTCCTTTTCTAATTCCAATAGTATTAATAGGTTACCTCATTGTTGTTTAATACACGAAAAATACCTCTACGCCTGACAACAATTTTAAAACTTCAAGTGGTTTAATTTTCAAAATGAAACAATATTTTAATTTAAAAATAAGTTTACTTTGCATCGGCCAGATCACATTTTTCTTCAAGCAAATTGATAATTTAATATTTGATATTGGACATTTTTTAATTTTCAAACTTATTATTCTCGTGAAAAAAATTGCAAATATAGAAAAGTGCTCAGACCAATGCAATTGGTCAATAGACTTTAGAAAATAGAAATATTAAACTTTCCAAAACTGTTTTTAACATTTCTGTAAGATCATTACAAGTACCGATTTTTTTGTCAGGCGTTCGGTCATTTTGACGAAAATGGATGTGGCTTTCAATCTCCTTAATATATGACATTATTAACTGCATGGTATCTCCAGAATATTTTTTTATTGTCACCTGATGACTCATTAGGTATTTTTTGTCTCAAACGATCTTCAAAGGTTTTTCATTGTTTCTTACAAGTCAGTACTAAAGTAATAATTTAATACTACGTTATATGTATAACATTAATTAGTTATTATATAATGTATCATAAAGACATGCATGGCTTTCTATGAGTTGTATAAAAATCTTAATTTTTCTTGTTCATTTGTCATCTTAAATTAATTAAAAAATACAATAGGTACTTAATTAAAATAAACCAGCGTAATACAAAATAAATATCACAAAAACCACGAACAACTAGTACAAAGAAACTAAGTCGAATTACTTAAAAATAGTTTTTTAACAATCGAGTTGATATTTTGTTCTGTTGTTACAGATAAAAACATATCAAATAATACAATAAATCACGTTATGTCGCCAGTCGTTTTTGGTAAGAACATGACCTTAACTTACATTTTTCACCAGCACGTTAATGTTATGATAATTTTAGAAAGCCAAGCGTATATGTGATATGTCATTTACTCGTTTCCACCCATCAAAACATTCACACCTACGCCTTAATGAAAACAACAATTACGAACAATATTAGGTATAAACTACACTCACGAGCACTATGATTCGAGAATGAATACATTACAGACGTAATAGGTAAAGCCACCGGAGAACGATGGTTTAAAAACACGAGATTACGATTGACGACGCAATTACAAAATACTAATAAACATAACGACCACATAGCGATTGTGTGCAGCTGCAGTTTTTACATAAACAACTGATATAATGTAATACAAATATGCATTTTTGAAAAACATACACGACGACCGAAACAGGTGGGTCACAGATCAATAATTCCAGTAAACTTATGTAATTCATACATAATACAGGCAATTTTCGTAAATTCACCTGTTTTAATTACAGTTATAATACGTTTTATCGATGAGCCCGTCTGCTATAGGTACACAGCACATTTGCGGAACCCAAGAAAACTACCCAAAAAAAAAAGGCAGAGAACTGAGAGAACAATAGAACACTGTACTTATACTGTGATTAGTGAAATCTCGTAGTATTAAACACATAATAATAATAATTAGTATCTATGTAAAGTAAAATGAAAAAACGATTATGAATGTTTAATGATGTCAGGCAAGTTGTTTTTATACGTGGAGACACGGAGTGCATAATGCCTGGTTGTTATGGGCTTACTACGGTATTTTGGAATACGATATGGTTTGTAAATAATACGCGTTAACGAGTCTATAACAAAACTAGATCGTTGCAACACTATTCATAATAACACAAACCAATATAAAACATAATAACTGTGGGACAACGACCAACAGCCAACGACTTGATACAGAATTACATGTTTGATGTACGCATATTCGTATGTGCCGAAGTATCATATTTTAAGGCAATCGCTTCAAATCTTAAATTCGATAGTGAATGACAGAGCTGGCAATAGACAGATTATTTATTGGGTACCAGAATTTGATACTTAGATCAATAGTGCCAGTGTCGTAATCGATCTCTTATACTTATTCTGATTAACAACAATGTTTATTGTTGCTTTCTACAAATCATAAAGGATCCTACTCACGTAATAACTTTGTCTTTGTTTACACAATAACGTACACGAAAATCAAGCGATTAGGTTATCGCGCCGATAATAGATATTGATAATAATTAACTCGCAACCTGAATATCAATTATTATTCCAAATTTAATGCTTAATTAGGCTCTTATATGCTGTTAGTTTTTTTTAGACAACAACCTTTTTGATAAATAAATGTTTAACAAAGTTAATAGATCTCCACGAATAATTGTCGAAAATAGGTAGATTCCTTATGACACTGGCATGGCACCTACCTATGTTGTTGCAATAGATGCTGAAAATACTCTACATTATAGAAATAAAGAACGTGTCGCGCGAGTAGATTTATCTGGGGCATACGAGATAAATCACGTATGATATAATATTTGTTTTTCTCTACTGACCAGAAACCAAATAAATTTCGTTGAGATTTCCAAATCTGTCTTAAACACCGGCTTCCCTCTAAATTTTGTTTTCCCATTAATAACCCTGGCGTTCTCTATCGGCAAACATTACAATGATAAAATTTGTAATATCCGGTCACTGAATGATAAAAACAGAGCGTAGGTATTTTTCAATTTTTAAAACACGTCGCGCATCGACGATTGATACACAGCTCGATTCGAGTCCGGATATATTATATGAGGAAACAGAGAGACGATGTGCGAGAGAGGAGCGTATTACCGAGAGATACGTACGAAGGGTAACGCGGCCGCCGACAGCATTGTCACGGGTAATCGGATGGGCGGCTGCGCGGAGACGGCCGGCTGCAGCGTGGCCAGGTGGAAGGTGGCCGCGACAGCGGCGGCGGGTTGCTGCTGCTTCTTGGCGGGTTCGGCGGGGTTGCCGCCGTCTAGGGACCGGCTACGCGGTTTGTTGGTGGCTGGCACCGCCGTGGACGGATCCTGTTGCTGGCTGAACATCCATCGGAAGTACCACGACATCGCCGCGGCATATTGCGCCGGGGGCCCCCTCGAGCACACCACGCGCGCGCGCGCGCGGCCGACACGCGTATAGTTCGCCGGAAAAGAATCACCGGACGACGCGTAAAAATCGCCGGACGAGGAAAATAGAACCACCGGACGACGACGATGGCGACGACACGACGACGGGCGACGGACTGATCGCGAGTTGGACGGCGGGTTTCGGTATACGTGCCGGGCAACACGGACGGCGGTGACGAGGACCGTCGTCGTCGCGGCGGTGGCGGTGGCGACGGCGACGAGGATGATGGAACACACTGACGAAACGATATTATTATTATGGTTTTCGACGAGAGGAAGGGAACCGGTTCTTGGGCCGTTTGCGACGGCCGGAGGACGACGGAGGGGAATGAAAACGAAAATATTATATCTCGTCGAGAGCCTACACACCAAATACTGTTTGGATGTTATATTATTACTATATATCATCGAGCGATGATAAAAACAGAACGAATTTTCGCGGTGTAACGCTTGCCCGCGATGGAACGCGCGCGCGCGCTTTCAGCACCAGAGTCCTTGGCGGCCGCGGCGGCGGGGCAGGGGAGGAGGACACGCACTCGGCGTGACGTTTGAACATTTGCGGGCAATTAGCTGCGATGTTTCCAAGGTTTTTCGTGACACTTTCACTACGACTACAATACGATACTGCATGCACGCGTATACAGACGCCTCCCTCCCTATCACCGGTCCCGTGGTCGGCGTACAGGACTCCGCGCACAGAACGCTTCCGCCGCATTTCCATCGGTCGTCCCGCTGAGGTCTATCCTAAGAATTTTTCACAACTAACCACTACCGCACCGAGAGCCAATTAGGTTTTTTCGAAATTTTTGAACCGTTCATACCCAACCCTTCACCTTAAGTTTTTCTTATAAATAGCGTCAGAACTTTTCCGTTTGAAACAATTATTGTATCTATAAACATAGATCTTTGTGAAATATATTGAACAAGAGGGAAAACATAACGAATGCAAATATGAATTGTGATATATTTTTTTTTTAAATTCAACATTAGTTTATAAAAATATCTCAACTTAAAATACATTTTATATCCATACCTAGCATATATTTTTAATTTTTAAACCGATTATATAGTGGTATTCTCAAAAGATGTCCGAATTTGAGGGGCAAACTGCATTTTTGATATTTTATACTACTCCATTTGGGGCTTACTGTCCATCAGAATAAAGTCTGGGCACTGCAGAAATAAACCGGGTTGGATCTCCTTTCCACAAGGGATGCAATACTTCAAAGTATACTAGTGGATGTACCGTTGCAGTTGAAGTACCACACGAGAATTAATCGAAAATATGTAAATAAATATTTTATCTTCCATATTCTAATACAGAGTGGAATTGAGAATATTCAAAATACAAGAAAAGCGTATATATGTTTTACGGGCCAAATACCTGATAAATAATTGAGATTCGAATTAGGCCCTCAGGCCGTAATTGGCCACCCCTGGACTACACTTATGAACAATAGCACAGGAAAAATGTAACGTATGACGGAATCGTTTTTCTGATTGTATTATTTATTATTGTTGTTAATTTTTAAGCCACGTCAATAATTTCCAGGTAGGAGCTCTCCAGTAACTCATTATACTTCCCCCACTATTGACAGAGAGGCATGCGACCGTATAAAAGACCGCCGTTGTCGTTTTCGTTTTTTCGAGACAATTAACTGTTTTTATAATCGGTTTACTAGTGTGTATGTTTCCAAAAATTAATGATAGTATGAAAATTTCCAAAACGTTATTTGATGCCTTTTCTCATAAACGTAATACACACATGCTTGATGGGATTCATATCGTAAATAATTTTAAAAATTGGGTCAGTGGGTCTGGACAAAAAACTATAAACTAGTTATTATATCACCGGATTGCCTCTTGTCCCACCTCTCACACTTCCAACGAGCGTATTCAATAATCATTAAAACGCGGTTTTTTTTTCAATGCATGAACATGACCAATATACGTATACAAACAATGATTTACATTTTATAAATTACTAGCTGAATATACCCGTATTTGCCGGGTTTAAGTATAAAAAATGTGTATGGCCCAAATAATTATAATAATTGACATTTCCCCGTTATCAGATTTTCAATTCAAATGTATATTATTGTAAAAATCATAAATTATAGGGCCCTTCCTTCAAAATGACACTAGGGCTCAATTTAGCCTAGTTGTGCCAGTGAGTATACGCGCGTATTATAATTAAAAAAATAAATAAAACCGTTACTATTTTTGTCGTCTACGATATAACGTTACACACGGATAATACAATATTATGGTAAAAATCATGATAATAATGTTTCAATAATAGGTAAAAGAATAGTAATTATTCAGTGTAATATACTAATAATTTCAATAATCATGTACTTAAATAATAATAATAATATGTTGCCTCGTTGGCACAACCGAAACATAAATAAGTTGGCTGTTTGAATAAATACAAATGAATCATATTATTATTATAATAATAAACCCTTACCTCGAAAATAGGTTTGTTTGTGGCGGCATCAAAATACAATAATGAACGAATGTGAATATGTGATGCACCTATTGTGGCTGGCCCGCTTTAAGCGATCGCGAATGCTCGCAAAGAAATGTTATATTTTAATTACACAGTCATGTACGCACAAATCGAAACGTTGGAAAATATTACGCGAAACGTTATAGACGAACAATGTTTTTACCATCCGAGGTTCCGTGGTCGTGACTCGCAAAACACGGAAAAAAAAACCAAAAATCGTCGTGCCGGGCGACGGGGAATATGATACGAAACGACGACGGCAAAGTCAAAAAACGCACACCCTTTACCGGCTTGGATTAGACGTCATCCGAGCCTCGACGGAATCGTTGAAAATCCGAAGGCGGCGGCCATTACACTCGCGTAATGAATCGCGCACCGGACGCGACGGCGGCGGCGACACGATACGAAACGACGACGACGTCAAAAAACGCACACTCGAAGCCTTTACAGTTTACCGGCTTGGATTAGACGTCGTCGTCCGAGCCTCGACGGAATCGTTGAAAATCCGAAGGCGACGGCCATTACACTCGCGTAATGGATCGCGCACCGGACGCGACGGCGGCGGCGGCGATACGATACGAAAAATACGTTAAACATCGGATATCGACGGTACGATAGTATTTAAGCGACAAATAATTTGGTTCCACCCACGCGACCGCCGTGAGACGTGCGATTATTCGTCGATAATTACTATTACCATCGCCGCGAAACGAAATTTTGAAACCGAGAAACGAGACAATGGCGGTCGGCATAAAATTCTCGAAACACGGACACGTTCGGACATACGCGCGAACCGACGAAGACTGAAACGGAAGGGAAAACCAGAAGCCCCGCGTCAGCCGAAACGGTTGGAAAAACGAACAGCCAATGATAATCATTTAAGAATTCATGGAAAATAATTTTTTTTAACGGTCGTTTTTTTAAACGACCTCCGGACAGACGACCGCGACCGCGGTATCCAGAGTTCTGTCCGCAGCGCGTGACCACGTCGTCGTCGTTCCATCACGGCGGCCACACGGCCACGGCGGCGGGACATTCACGTGCCGCGCGTCGCGTTTTATATTTTAAACGGAAACGGAAAATTCAAGTGCCACGCGGTACGCCGTTCGCGTGATTGGCGCCGCCCGCAGTGCTGTGATAACTCGTCGTTAACGGCGTTTTTACCGAAATAGGTTTTCGAATAAAACAAGCTCACCCCGGAATCATCGCCCGTAATGCCTTCCTGAATTGCCAGGTCTGAATACTGGTTCATGCTTCAGTTATATAAAACGAAACTATTGACCAAATTTAATACCACAAAGCACCAGTGACTCCAGATTTTTTTCATTTTCCCCTTAGGGTTAATTTTCTTAATTTTTGTCCCGTAAAATCCTTCTCCTGACAATAACAAACACAATTAAAAAAAGAACTAGCTAAATCGGTCAAGCTGTTCACGCGTGATGAGGATACCTGGTAAATAGGGATTAATTTTTATTTATTATTTTTACCGATTTCAACCATTTAAAAACGAAATTTTGAAAATCGGGCGACGTAACGACACTCAGAAAGGTATTTGGAACAACTCTGTGAAAAAAAATTGGAAAAAAGTTAAATAGCGTCGTCATAAAATGGGAACATAAAAAAGGCCTGTTCTTTTATATATATAATAGAAAGAGATTATCGACGATAAGTATGATAAAATGAATTTAGAAAATGCCCGTCATGTAATCATCTTTTTGTTAATTTTAATGATGATTAGATTTTTTTCTAACATCAAATGAACATAATATATAAGAAACACAATTTTAAATATGTTATTTTTGATTATTAATGTCTACTTTTTTATCGTTCATTACTTAGCAAAAATGAAAATAAAAATAACTAACCCTGAATATTTTTCATATTTCACAAAGAACTATTATGAATTAAATATTACTTAACTATTAGTAATTCTTTAATACTAATAATTAGTGATTATTTATGGAATATTATACTTGTGGTTTTACTAAATATATTTTAATATTACATTTTTTTTTCTAAATGTACCAACACATACAATTCTTTAATTGCTTGTGTATATTTCGATTCTCTTAGATAATAAACCTTATATAGTCCTCTAACATAACAAAGGACAAATGATTAGTAGTAATATAAAACATATAGTAAAAAGATATGTGAAGACTACTTTTAACTATTTATTTAATTAATGGGTTCCTAACATTTGTTTTTTTGTTTTAACCTCATGCTGAAATTATTATTTTAGATGTTGCGTATTCTTATTATATTTCGTATATTTAACTTAACATTACTTACAAAGACTAAATTTTAAAAAGACAATTGATCTGAATGTCAACAACATTTCAACACATATAACACAAAAGATACTTGGGAGGAATACTTTGGTTATTTTAATGGAACTAATTTTAATATCAATGGAACATAAATTTACTTAGATAATATATTAGTTGAGTAAAATAAATGATTAAACTTACGGCTTTACGTTTGTCTTCAGCAGAAACAGCACTCTGAGATCTATGTCTAAATAAATCCATCATTTTAGATACAGCTCCCTTAGTGCTAGAACTATCTGATCCAGCCCGTGGTCTTGCAGCTACTGCAGTTTGTTTATAACGATTACGAGTAGGTTGTGGTACTGAATTGGTAAGTTCAATAGTATCAGTAGAAGAATTTGATCCACTAATACTAGTACGAGCACTTGACCCAGGTGATTTAAGAGTTTGCTGTAAATGATTAAACATATTTAATTTTTGATTTAGTTTGATTTTGATTTGATTTTATAATTAACTTAAAATCTTTTTAATTAATTTATAATAAATTATTACAACTATAGAAGAAATTAAAAAATAAATTTTAAATATTAATATACTAACAAAATAATGAATAAAACATAAATAAATAATAAATCAATAATCTATTATTTTGAAACAGACTTAAATTTATCTTCTTTAATGATAAGATACTGAATTAAGTGTTAAGTACTTGTTGCGGTAATTAATAAAATAGCAATGTTTAAAAAAATATGCATGTCACATTAATATAGTTAAAAAAACTTAAACTGATACATTACTAATTGAATGTCTAAATGGTATTTATTATATTTTAACTAATATTAAATGGACAAATATTGTATAAACGGTACTTTATTGAATAATATTATATACATAATTTAGGCATCATCAAATCAATTATATATGTAGGTTGTTAATTATATAGGCATATATAATTATATATATAAGCATAATTTTAATGGAAGATAATTTCAATGATATGAGAAAACTTATTTCAATTGTTTTGATTATATAATAGTTTAACTTTATTGGTCGATAATAGTTTACATTATTTAACATAGTTTTTAACAAGTATCCATAAAAAATATATAAAAGTAAATGTTCATAAGAACAAAAATATCAATACTTTGAATATATTAGAAAAATAGATAGAGTAATGTATATTTAAAATCTGATTTAGAACAAATTTGTTTACATTAAATGGACATTTATAATATAAAAATAGGTGAGATATAAGTCAAAAGTGATTGATACTATTAGTCTTTTAATTTTGAAACCTATGTAACAATCACTCAAATAAATTTCATTAAAATATTTCAAAAATTATACAGTACATCTTTCAATTCCCTATGATTAATACTTAATTTCGTTTGTGGTTATTCATTTACAGCAACAATAACTAATATCTTTAATCAAAATTCATTGAAATACCTGATCTTATCAAAATATTATTTTATTATACTTTATAAGTTATAACTTTATAATTTTAAGATAGATACAGTATTACATTTTTAAGCCTTAAGAATAAACACCAAAATATTTATTGTTTTAGCTATAAAAAGTTAGAAGATTTTTTCTTTTATCAAGTTTTGTCCAAATTTAAATTTAAAACGCTTATAAAAAAAGTTGTGACTACAGATTTGTAAGATTTTCCTATAAAATTAAGAGCAATGTATGAGAAATGTTGTATTCAATTTTCAAAATATTTAGACTAACTAAAATTATTTTAATTGACATTTTACAAAAAATTCATATGCCAATAAATAGCATAACAAAATTCAAAATCTTCTAAAAATTATACCATATTTGGAGAAAAGTAATAAAAGTAACAGTTAAAGAATTTTGTAGAAAAGCAGTAGGCTATACATTTTTCACAATTACTTTGAAAACTGTAGAGGAAATTTGAAAATTGACTACCCAAATCACAGAGACAAGATTTTCTACCTGAATCCCGTGCTAAATTTGATGAAAGGACTAAGTATTTTGTTCTAAAATGTGATGACAAATATAAAAAAAAAAATTAAAAAACAACATTATGGTAAAACTAATACATTCCTTGTTTCACTCAGAATCTAATAAACTATAAAATATGGTCAATATTAAAAAACTAGACCATTTTCTATTTTCTATAAAGTAATTCAGAATGTAAATTAATAAGAATAATATAACTTAATTATTACTTTTATACAGTCAGGGACGGCCCTGGGGTAGGTCAACTGGGACATTTGTCCTGCAGCCATTTTCCTGCGTCATCAGAAAATGTATAGAATTAAATTGTAAAACCTATCTCAGTGTACACTAAAAATTATCTACAATAAACTAATGACAAAAGTTTGTACTAATGCTGATTCATACAAATATTAGTATTTTACAATCATTTTATGACTTAATGAAATTTAATTCTCGTGAAATTAATATTATTCATAACTCTGTAGCTATCAAGAAATGGGTGGCACATGATGATCTAAATTCTAAACGAATAATATACCTATATCGACAGAATATGATAATGATTTGAGTTTAATGTAGTTTTTTAAGACCGAATATATAATTATAAAACCAAAAAGAGTCGTTTAAGAGAAATTAAATATCCGTAATTAAATATATTCAGTATTGAAATGACAAAATTTAAGTGTATTTTTTCAATTTTTTAATACGCAATAATTATTTACAAAACAGTATTTAATACAGCATAGGTAATGTTGCTGAAGTACAGTTTACAATTATTTTATCCCGAACCTTGTTAAATTTCAGCCTGCCCCTGTATACAAACTACACAAAGTTAGTTTTTTCTACTAATTAGACATTCACATTATGTAATAAATCTATGGTCTCATCCATGAAAATATTTTCATATTAAAAAATTAATATTTACGCTAAAAGAATGTGACATATAAATATAATATGCATGTTTAAACAATATGAATTATTATTTCAAAAATAATCATAATTATTAATTATTATTATAAAGTATAAAAGTAATTAATAGTTATAAAACCAGCTAGTATAAACCTTATATACATCAAAATCCTATGAATTACTTAATACTAATATAATACTCACTTGAATAGAATTTTTCATTTGTAACATAATTGTATTATTCTTTTTGGATGCTGCATCAGATTTAGATCGAGGCCTAAAAGCATCTAGAAGAGTATTTGTTTTGCGCGTATGAGAAGGAGACTGTCCAGAACGAGGTTTTGGAGACATTTTCTTTTGGGTATTTTGTGATTGTTGATTTTGTTGTGATTGAGATTGTTGAATTTTAGTTTTTGACGGTTGTATTTTTGGAGTACCTTTGGCTAAAATATCATCACCCGATTGGCGTCTTTCAACACCAATTGATGCTTTTTTAGTTTTAGCCAGAGCAGCGACAACAGCAGGTAAAAGGACAGGGGCTGAACCTCCTTTGCTCCATGTATCTAAAATAATAATAAAATGTATAATAATTTGGTAGTCATTACATACTTCCTTTTAACAAAATAACCTTTTAATTAATACTATAATAAATTAATGAAATAAATACGATTGATATTTAATATATTAATGATATTTATATACACGTGATGTTATGTAAAAAGACTTAGGTCTGTACATGTTAATAAATAAATAAATAAATTTAAGTGCTAAGAATATTAATAGAAATATGAAATGTAAGTAAATAATTATAATTTCAAAAATATAAAACATATTAATATAAATATATATTAATAAAACAATATACAGGAGATTCAATGATTTGGCTCATGAAGCAAAGTATAAATTTATCGATTCCAAATTGTAATTTAAATTTAATTCAATATAAAAAAATTTCTTTTTAGTGAAATTAATTGTCTAGACTAGTAGATTAAATTTAAGTGAATTAAAAAATATAAATAAAGTAAATAATTTAAATTCAAATATTATTTACTACCTGAAAAATCACGAGCAGATATTTCCAACATTTTTAATTATAAATTTGATACTTAAAAATCAAAATAATGTTTGTTTTGTAGAATTTTTAAGAAAAATACAACACAATCACTAGGTTTGATTACAAAATAACAAGCAAAAAGAAATAATAAATGTTTACTGATAGACTGAGATCTATGTAAGTAGGTAAAGATCAAAAGTGAACATACAATTTTCTGGTTAGCCCTGACTTAACATTGAAATAACTGTATATTTTTACCTTAATTGGAAATAATAAATAAAATAAAACTGAGATCAACTAAAACTGAAAACTATTTTGTTATTTATTTTGATTGACATTAAATAATTTTTTAATAGAGTAAAAAATAAAATGAACTTATTTCAAGGATTAATCATAAATGAGTAGATAATTATGTGAATACAAAGAGGACTATAAACAAAATAATTAAAATATTTTACCAGATCTTGGACGATTGGTTGATATACATTGACCATCTGATTCATCTGCTGTAGTTGGTAAAGGTTGTGATCCAAGTTCCTAAAACAATAATTAACTGATCAATTAGAATAATTATGAATAAATTATTCAACTTAATTTTTATAGTTAATTATCTTATCATATCAATATAGAAGAAAAAAATTTATTTTAAGAGAAGACACATTTGTACCACTTAATATATATTTTCTGTGTATGTAAGTTGATTTGTAACATGAAATATGTATAAAATAAAATTCTGTGGAGAAAAAATGGTAAGTGTCTAACTGACTTTAAAATTAAATTAAACTTAGATTTTTAATTAAATTAAGTATTACTAATATTTATATATGTAAGGTTAAAAAAAGTTTAAAATAATAATGAAATTTGACGAATAACTGAACGAAATCAATTCAATTAAATTGACTAGTATTTCAAAATTGTATTTTATCATCAAAAAATTAAAAATTAAAGTATTTGAAATATTTTTAATAAGTAAACCTTAGGTATAGTAAAATTTAAAAGTTGTAATGTATAATCTACAAATATGATAAATTAGTTTAATAAAAAAAAAATGCAGTCTAATTAAAACTTAAAACATTTTTTTTTTTTTTGAAACCTCAGTATCTAAACTATATTGAAACTAAAAATTTTAAACAGTAAAAACTTATTTTCTCTTTTATTAAAATAAAAGTCAAACATTTTGCGTTTCTAAAGTTTTGAATTGTAACAATATAACAAAATGAAACTGGAGATCTTTGTTAAAGTTAATTGAAATAATTTAAACTATGATAAAATGTGATGATATTTTAATATTAAATATAATATATCATTGCTATTCGGTTTAAACAGAATTAATAATATGATAAAATATAAAATTGTTAGTTAATATAAATATTAAATTATATTTACAATTTATAGATTATGTGTCAATTTATAACCAATATATATAATTTCTTTACATTTAAATATAGGAAAATGATAAATAACAAGGAAAGTCATATCCTTAAAAATGTTTTGGTTTCTATCAATTTTTTAATGAATCTTTTGGTGGGTGATAATGGTTTATAAATATATGTTATTTTTCTTTCCAAAAATCATAATTAAATTTATAAATGATAAAATTAAATTGTTGTACACTTAATTAGGATTAAGTAATATTAATAAAAAATAAAATATCATACTTATAAATATTCAAGTATCTTGTTTTTATAATAACAAGTTGCCATCAAAAAATGAATTTTAATACTAGATAAAAGTTACTTAAGAACAATGTACATACAAAATAAATACAAGATATATTTAAATGTAGGTAACTGAGTTACATATTTAAGCTACATAAATTTCTGGCCAGTCCTGTTGAATATATACGATAAAGTACATTTATAAACTGTAAAGCAATATAGTTAAGTTTTTACCATGTACTATTAAGTAAATGAGAAATAAGAGTATTTTTAAGTTATAATGAATTTTAAGTAGGTATTTAAAAAATTAATAAATAAAAATTCAATTTAATTTTTAAAGATCTATTCATAGGTAAATTAATTCTAAATATTATTTATTTAAACTTTAGAAGTCTAAGACAAACGGGAAATAACAATATATTATATTCATACCGCTCTGCGTTTTGATGTTTCTGTGTCATATCGTTTAACCCATACATCATCCATCGAGTCATAATCTAAGGTTGAAGTCGAAGATGCCTGAGACTTCATTTCTACTAAATTAACGTCAAAGAAATGTTTATCTCTGTGGTGTGATGGTGGCGATATTGGTGGTGTTGATTTAGCACTTATATTAGTACTACTAGGTTGGTCATCAGTTATTGGTGATTTTAAAATATTTTCAATATGTTCGTCTTCTTCTTTACATTCAGAAAGACGTCGTCCAACAAACTGATGACTTCTTGAAGGTAAACGATTAACGTGACGTAAAAAATAATGTTGAAACCAATCTGCGTCTTCTGGACTATCTTGAGCTCCTTTAACAAAATGATTAAATAAAAGTTATTCAAAGAAAATGATATGATACAAATTTTAACCCCATAACTTAAATTTTATGTAGTATAACAAATATACATAGGTATATTTTATACTGAAAAATTCCTCAAAAATATGTAGTATGAATTTTGTTATGTAAAATTTAAATAAAGTAGCACATTGCGTTGCACAGATTAATTTAATTTATATACCATTTCAATAGATTGTACATAACTAGTTATGGGTAATTTTAAATGCAAACATATTTTTAAACAATAAAGATTTTTAACTAGATTACCGATAAAATAATATTATTATACATCCATAATAACTATTTTGATATGCTTTTTTGGTAAACAAAATTTAATGATTCAACTAATGACATTAAAATAAAATATCTAATTTGCATCTTCCTAATAATTAATATTCTAGTAAATATTAGAATAAAGATCAGTCTACAGACAAATATAAAATACATATTGAACTTTTCCAGTTATTGAATTTTAAACTTAAAAACTTTAAAAAATATTTTAAATAAATAATACAGTGACAACACATTGAAATATATATTTTTAAATCTAAATTTTAGAAGTTAGTAGAAAAGTTAATTATGATATTATATTTTAATGGAAACTACTGTTTGGTTTTAACCATTTATATGAATTTTGTTTATAAAAAAATAATGACGTGTAATTTAATTATCTTAAAATATAATCTCACAAAAATATTAGCTTCTAAGGACTACACATAATTTTTATTATTTATTATTTCAAAATAATTATTAATTATTACATAGTATGTTTTAATTTTACATTGAACTTCAACAAAATGAAAGATAATTACATTTTTTTTGTAATAGAAAAGTCCTGATTATTATAACCTAAAAAAACATTAAAATAGGATTAACAAATGTCTTTTAACCACAATTTAAAATTAAATATCATTAGTTTTATTTAAAATATTTAGTTATAAATTATTAGGAAATTATATGGCAGATATTTAAGTGCTTTAAAGCCTTAAACATAATATAAATATGAAAAAATATTAACTTTTTTTTATTTTAACAATAGTAAAATAACAATACTTTATTCAAAATCTAAAATTAAAAAATTAAGAAATTTAATTAAAATAAAAATTTTAATGAATAATTTCAAATAAAAAAACTTGAAACACAATAAACACAGTAAGATTAAAAACAGATATTTAAGTTAAATAAAAATTGTTTATTTAATTTTACTATGTAGAAATATTGATTTTATATTTATTTACTCTTTTTTATTTTAGTATAAAATTGTTATACTAAATAAAATTAAAGATATATAGGTACTTTTATCAATGTTTATTAAGCATAGTGAATTTTTAATGGAGATAGAAAATAACTTGACACATTGGTAAAAATGTTCTTAAATCTAGATTATTTACATTTATAATTTTGAATAAAGTAGATTCATTCAGATTACTAAAAAATAAATTTTCAATATAAAAAAAACAAGAATAAAATAAAATAATACTATGATAATTTAAGGTAAAACAAATGATATAATAAACTGATTTTCTAGTGACGAGTCAATATTCATGACAAAGTTCATCAATACATGATTAAAATTAAATTGAAATCAAAGAAAAATAAAATTGTTGATTCTCATGGATTCCATTTAAAATAAATTGTATTCTATATTATTAACTAAATCAATTATATGATTACAATAAATCAAATATAAATGATTAAATTCAATTTTAACAGTCTTTTTTATAACTAACCTAAAATGCATTTGATTTTTTTTAATAAAACAGTTTAAATAATTAAAAAATTGTTTTTAAAAATAATAACCTAATGCAGATTTTAAAATATTTAGTTTTGAAGAAATGTATACTGTTATAGTGTAAGGTAGTTCTTAAATAATTATAAAAGTACTATTTATCATATACAGTCACAATTGTCCTAGCATATCTTGAATACTAAACAATGATAAAAAAATATTTTCAATAATTTATTGATTAAAGATTAACGTTTGAAATATTAAATTATTTCTAAAATATGACTTTTATATATTTATTTTTTTCTTTAAATTATTATAATATTAATTAAATTATCTAAATCCAAATGTTTTTAAATTCATTTGTTTTTTTTAGGTAGGAATTATTAAGCACACCCTGAAAATACAATCTGGCCTATGCTATTTATTATTTACAATCTACTGTTTACTAATAAATTAAGTTATAAAATATAAACTATAAAATATTTATTTTACCTAATACCTTTTTAAATTTCATTCTTAAATTAAAACAAAAATACATTCAAAATATGTAATGCAAATTGCACACCATGCATTGAACTACAACATAAGTATTTCAACTAATAAAATAATAATGAGAAATAATAGCACACAATAAAGAAAAAGTTTAACTAAAATGGTACAAATTAAAACATGGTACAAATATTAAACACCCGAGTCTTCAATTTGAAAATTTAAGAGTTGAATGGAGATTAGCTTATGTTATAAAATATATATTAGATAATTAATTTTAATACTAACTAATATATTTATATTTGTGTTTATTTTTAATTAAATTATTTTGGATTCCAAGCAATTTGTTACACATTTTAAGTTTACTAAATATTAATTAATAAAAAAGTTTAATTTCATTTTAGTTATTATGTAGTTGGTTATAAGAAAGATATAGAATTTAATTTGATATGGTATAAAGTACCTAGGATTAAAATAAGAAATTTCATTAAAAAAAAATCTCGTGAACATAACATTAAAAATATATGATTGACATACACCTAGATTATTCTTATAAATATATATATATATATATGAATTGTTTTACCTTATAAATTTCATGTTGAAGGAATTACTTAAATTAATGAATAATTTATATTATTGCCAAAGGCTTGTATGAAAATTATGGATTAAAAATATTTCCAACAATAATACTTTTATTAGATAAAATTACTTATAAAATATATATATATATAGGTATACATAACATTTCCTTTAACCATATCGTTAACACTGTAGATTAAAACATTTCATTTCAGATAACCACTAAAGCATGAACATTCATAAACAAATGAATAATTAAATGTAATATTTGTTATGAGGCATTGGTATTAGATTTGAACTTCCTAGATAAATATACATAGTATTTTACTAATTTTTTTTATAATTTTAAATATATGAAATATTGATAAATATCATATAAGTATTTGAGTTTTATCCAATAATAACTAAGAATACATTGAGAAAAATTTTAACTTTAAATATAAATATATAAAGAGTGATTGAACGCAATTAAATCGTTCTTTGGTTTACTGGTAAAATAAATTGTATTAAATTACTCTAAGTAATTGAATTGAAGACCAAACCCAAAACACATGTTTCACATGGACCACCATAAAAGTAATATGATCAGCTGTTGATATCTAGGTGCATATTATATTTATTAATTTTACCAAGTATTTCTTTGAGCACGGCCATAGAAGATATGGTGTTATAATTAATGGTGTTGTAATTGATGGCAGACACCAGGTCCCCGACTTCATCATCTTCTTCTTCGCCCTCATCGTCCTGTCCAGAGTTGTTAGTTTGCTTCCCGGCTGCTGACGACATTTTCACCTTAATTTCCAATACAAAGCATCGAAACACCAGTGAACATTTTGATGGAATGAATACCAATCAATAAAATATAATAGCCCGTCCGCCAAACATTTCGACATAACAAGGGACCCCTTTGCAAAAGGAAACAACACGTAGGGCATTAAACTATACATATACATACGTATATAATATGTATATGTAAACATGTATTATAATATCGTATGTGGTAAAATCATAATGATGGTGTGCAATATTTGTCGTGGTGTTTATGTACCTTACAGTTTCTCAGAAAACGTGCCGGCCAATCATGATCCGAGGCCCTGCGACGGAGTAACGAAGCGCGGATTGACTGGAAGCTTGGCGTCGCCGGCCGACCGCGGACGGATCGTCAGACCAATATTTGTTAGCGGGCGACGATTTTCACGGGTTCGCGAGAGAGTCGAATTATATATTTATGATTTTTTTGCCCCGTGTTTTTGTTTCGCCATATCGACGATGTGCGTGCGAGACGGGGGCGGTAGGAAACCGCGGCTGCTGACCCGGCCGAAAAGATAGCGCCACCGGCGGGATTGTTATTGTTCTCCTCGGTACGCGGACGTAGGTAGGCACGTCGTCGTCGACGGTAGCGGCGGCGGCGGTGGCGGCGGCGACGACGACACTTGTTATTTAATATTTCGTAAAACGATTCCCGTTGTGTTCCGAACGTACGCAGTTGACGACAAACCGGGAACAATCAACGATACACACGATGTTTGTATTTTTACATTTACGATGTACGTGCAAACGCACTAGGTTTTGAAAACGAAATAAACAAAGATTACTTACCGCCCACGACGTTCGAAACGAAATCTTATTTTAGGCAATCTTTGATTTTTTTTTAAACTCCAACGACGCACCGCGATTCACGGCGGCGCCTGCAACAACAGCTGCTCGCGCTGAACACACCACGGACGCGCGCGCACACACGCGACGACCGTATTTGTGATTACGACGCCTACCGCGGTTGGCGAGCTTATCCGTTCCGGGCCCACTTTACCAACCACTGACCATCGATTACGGATTATTATTTTTTTTTCATTTCGATTTCATTTCGCTCATTTCCCCCAATAATAACATGATCGCCAAACATTTTCGTGTTATTATTATTCGACGATTTTAAAAACAATCCAACGACACCGCCGTGACATAACGTTCGCCGCCGCGTCCGGACGTCTGCCCGCCGTCGCCAGTTCGGTTATTATTTTTTTTTCCCCCGTTTTCTTCCCTCTCGCACGTCCACATACATGTATAATAATATTATCATACATGTACGCGGTGCGTGTGTGCGTTGCGGTTTGTTTACGCTGTTCTTGGACCGACACCGAGTGAAGTGCTGCTGACCAGTGGCAATGCAGTGCCGTAAATGAGGCTCGTCGACGACGACGACATCAACGACGACCGCCGAGAAACCTTTTACTTTTTGACCCTCGCGAAACGCCGCGGTCAAACGGCCGCAGTCGTTGCGCTCGTCGAAAGTATGCACTACTACTGCTACTGCTGCTGCTACAACAACTACGATTGCTGCTACTTCGGCCACTACTACTGTGCGAGACCGTAGACCAACCGCCGACTACAGTGATGACTGAATGGAAATCCAGATCGTTACCTAGCAATTTCGAAATACTGTCCCTGTCCAATGTGCCGGTCGGTCCGTCGTGTTTGCGATCAAATTCAAACAAGAAGACGTACATTAGTCGAAATGTGTCTTTTCCGGACGACGAAAGTCAAATCGTCACCGGCGTGCTTGAAACCGTGCATCCTTGGGAATCCAGTAAATAGACAAATAACATACTTATATATTGACACTCTTTTATAAGCAAAGCTTATATATTGTTGCATTTATTGGTACAATGTATAATTTGAATTTTTTTCTTGTTCTCAGTGGAAAACGTAACTGTAGAATTACTGACAATGAAATATAAAGAATCATGTGAACGTCACAATACTAATCCAATATACTCTGTTCTCAATCAAATAAAATCTATAAATCCAAGTCTAGACAGAAATGAATGTTTAGACCTAAAAGGTGTTTATTTAAACAATGTTGATTGGGACAGTCTAGAAGAAATTTTCAAAAGAGTTCAGTTTAAAACTATAAATGTCGAAGCAACTGGATTAAATGATGATGTAAGACAACTTGAGAGTTTATTTATTATCACTTCTAGTGCTACCTTCTAATAATTTTTTATAAAAATGAAATTTTTTCTAAATTATACCTACTTACATGAATGCTTGTAACAGTTAATTGATTAAAATGTTTTAACAGCTTTCGTGTCAATGATTCAAATTTATTAAGATAGGTATACTCAAGTGTATAGTAAATTAAATATTCAACAATTAATTTTTAACTTTAACCATATACCTATTGTGCATATAAATGTGATGCATATACTTATTTTATAATATTAACATCAACATTTTATATTAAATTTTTTCTGGCCTTAATATAATCTCTTGTATTTTAGTATAACAATACACTACTTGTATGGTTTATGTAAGTACCTATACTGAAATAGTACCTATACTTGAAACTCATATTTTTATTTAGTGAATTAAGTAGATAATGCAGTTATTTAATTAATTTATCATTGATTAATTATAATTTAATCCAAACAGTATACAAATTACTAAAATTAAAACCTTTACATTTTGTTTATGATGAATTTAATATAATCTATAGCCTTTAAAATTAATTTTTATTTCATTTTCTTAAGTTTCTTCTAATTATTATTTATTACTAATAAAATACATGCCATTTATAATATAATTTTACAAATGAAAAATTCATTAACAGTTACATTGTTTTTTCTTATTTAGACAGCCATTGCATTGTTTGATATGTTAGACTTTTATGAATCAGCTATTTGTTTAAACATATCATCTAATAATGATATTGGCACCCGGGGATGGCAAGCATGTGCTCGTACATTGAAGAAGGTGATTTATGACTAATTTAAAAAATAACGTTTTTATTTATTTTTATATTTATAATTTTTCAGTCAAAATATTTAGAAGAATTAGAAGTGAGGAACACAATACTTAGTGAATCAAATATGACTGTAATAGGTCGTTCGTTAAAATTTAGTTCACAATTATGTGTTTTAAAACTTGAAAATTGTAATCTTGCTGACCGACCATTGACATCATTAGGTAATTATTTTTTAATTCAGTATTAAATAAATTGTCAATTAAATTATTTAAATTAATTGAAAAATTATTTTACATAATCAGTCATACATAATTACATTAACCTTGAATCATCATTTGATAATATTTTCAACTATATAAATAAAATAAGTTATAATAATATTATTGCATATTCTATATGTGATCATTGTTTCAGTTTCTTCAATAAAATTAAATTTTTCATTAAAAGAACTTTATTTGGGCGAAAATTATTTAAATGAAAATGATGCAAAACAACTTTCGATTTTACTTAAATGTAATACTACACTGCAATTATTGGATTTAAGGTAAATTTTGTACATATTTATTTAATATAATGAAACTTTAATTCTTACATGTTTATTTATATTCTATGTTTTATATAAATTATTGTTATTTTTTTTTAGTAATAATAATATTCAAAACAAAGGTTTTAAATTAATCTGTGAGAGCATTATAAATCAAAATTCTCAATTGACAATATTAATTGTATGGAATAATAATTTGGATCATGAATGTTCAGAATGTTTGGCAAATTTAATAGTAAATATAATTTATTCTTACTTAATATGGAAAAAAATATATTATATAAAAAACACATAATTTATGTACATACATTTTATTAATTTGCAGAATAAGGAAACTAAATTGGAAATGCTCAATGTTGGCTATAATTGTTTACTTGATTCTACAGCTAGTGTTATTCAAATACCAATGAAACATAACAAAAATTTAGTACGCTTAGGATTACAGAGTACTCAAATTACTTGTACAGGAGCTAAACACTTAGCCGAAGCTCTTGAAAACAATTCTTCATTACAAGTAAGTGTCACATTTTTAAATAAATTATTTTTTCATATCTTAAAGTAAGTATAACGATAATAGAAGATAATAGATATTTTTATAGTATTAACACATTGACTGCAGATTGACGCCATTTGGCATACTTAGGGTTGTTCGGTGATGTTTTCAACATCAAATATAGATTTGAAGTAAATTGTTTATTATTTCATAAGTGTATCTAAAAATGATTTTGGTCATGGACTAGCGTGGTTAAATAGATAACCATTCAGAATATAACCGTATGAGAGCAATTCCCATTTATTAGATATCAAATTTAACCATCCGTACTGGAAACAAAAGACGCACACAGTGAACATGTTAATATAATATATAAAATACTAATTCTAACGACTTAGTTATAGTTAGAGATATTCTTTGGGTAAATTCTAAATAGGTTAGGGCAGGTTAATATTTTGAGTATTTACTCACTAATATGAGAGATATTTACCTAGTCAGAATTCGAATAAATATTTTTAAAGATCTCTTGATTTTCTAATATTTTAATTAATTTAAAGGAGACTATTTAGTATTTAATTGTAATCAAATAAATAATTCGGTGTGATTAATTACTATAAAGTCATTTGAATGAATATTTAGTATAGATATGTTTTTGAACGATGTAAGTTTTTTTGTAATTGGGGTGAATTTTATGTTAGGCTCCATAACAACTTCTTTGTTTCACTTATTTTAATAATTGTAATAGATTTCGCACATAAAGTTTTTTCATATTTTTTCACATGATTTATCATGGACAAATGTTTCCTCTAACCACCGATACATTTATAACTACATAACTGTGGAAATCGCTAGATTATAAATTATAATATATTCATTATACTATGGTAAATTTTTTGTTTCACTTATTTTGATAAAACCTCAGAAATTAACAGCGACTCAAAAACATCAACGTTTCTCCATTCAACAGAGAAAATATTTAAAACTTTCACTATTTCTATCTATTGTATCAAAAATTTATTTACTGGATATTTTTCAATCACTGATTGCCTACTTCTCGGAAGCATTAGCATATTTTTAATGATGTGCTTAAAGATACAATAATACAAGCAATCAAACATTTTCCAAAATTGTACTCGTACTTAATTCTTACTCCTATATTGTATTATTATGATAGGTTAACATAATAAATAATATTCTGTATACATTTCAACAATTTTTACATGTTGGTTAAATATCATATGCTTTTAGTTGAATCATTTTAAAATAGTTATAATTCAAAATTTTCTTTTTCACAACTAGCGATCATTTATGAAAATATTACGACATTATATTATTATTTTGGTATAGTTAATATCATATATTAGAAGGATAAAATGTTGTATTTGTATTAAATCTTAAAAAATGTAGTGTATATAGTTATGTAATTAAATCATATCTTAAATATATTTAGCTATATTATTGATTTTTTAAGCCTACTGATGTATTGTAATATTATTTGCTTTTGCAGAGATTAGATTTACGTGATAATAATATTCAAGTTGAAGGGCTGAGACATTTAAAAGAATCCATTTCAAAAAATTGTAGAATTACACGCCTAGATTTAGATCCTCTACCACGTAACAAATATGCAGCTGTAAGATAATTTTTTTTTTCACATAATAACTATAGTTTGAAAGCATTACATGTTTTTTGCATAATAGATACTTAAAATTATTTATTTGATGTTCTAGGAAGCAACTAGGGAGTATACAAATTTAGCCGAGAAGATCAAACAAATTTGCATAGAAAATGAGAATAAACATTGCAGTAAACCAGTTGCTGATAATTTACTTGACCAAATAGCAGATGATCCTAACATTACAAAAGCTATTAAAATACCAACTGTTGATTCCAGAAAAATTTCTCTAACATGTGAATCATTAATGATGCAGTATACTTCACATAAAAACCCAAATTATCTTGGTTCAGACGATTACTTGCCTATGTTACGTGGGAGTAGTGGTAGATTAAGAAGTCCTGCTCCAAGTCCTATCCATAGTCCAATTGCCAGTAGTCCAATATGCAGTCCTTCAATTACATCTACACGTAATCGTTTCCATGTATCAAAAGTCTCCGAACAAAAACAAAAAGAAAGTCGATTTAAGGTGACCAAATTAAATAATTTAAATGACAAAGCGCCAACAGCTAGTAATGAGTCTCTATCAGATGATTCACTTGGACCTACCAATTTGGAACTCACAGTTGATAGTTTGGACTTATGCAAACATAAAAATGAAACCAAGAAAGAAGATCAAAGAACCAGGAAAGTATCTTGGGTTATGGGCTCTCGACCCTTATTGACATCTATTCAAAATATTACATCAAGTTTGGATCAAGCCACCTCAACAGGAGTTGATAAGCTCTTGAGTTTATTTAGTCCGTTCTCCAGTGCGGACAAGTCATCAGCATCCATTGATACAGTTGAATCAAATGATTCTGTTTTTGAACCAGATCCTGAATCAAAGAAACCAGTGACACATGATCAAGCAACTTGGCCACCAGTTTTTGGTAGCTTAAAAAAAACCTCTTCTATATGTAGACCTCTGTCCGATAAAGGTAGACGTAGTTTAAGCGACTTGCGTACTTTTTGAATTCAAAGAGATGATTGATGACCATACATAAGCCTTTTGCAAAAGGATTGATTATATTTGCGTTAAATTTTACTGTAAGGTCTTCTCCAACGCAAATCTCGTTTACAGTAGTACCTTTTACAAACTACATTGTGATTCACAAGCACATAAGTACAAATTTTGTTTTTATCATTGTTGAACAATTTATAAATATTTATGGGATCGTTTTTAGTTGTTAGTGCTATAATTATAGTTTAAACACATCTTTTAACCAAGTACAGGACTACTGTAATCGAGAGTTCTGACAACGATTTATTAAAATTTAAAACAAAACTCTGACTCTATACCAATTAATACATCAAAATATATTTACTAATTAAATTTGTTGAGAATGTAATGATACCAAACTCTTGCCCTCTTAAATTGGTATCTTGTCCTATACCATTTTAAATTTATAAACAGGACTCTTTGTAATAAAAATTTAATTTTAGATCATTGTAATGCATATGATGAAATATGACATTTACATAATATTGAAAGTTACCACACTGTTTTTAACAAAAAGGAACAAAAAGATAATCATTAATATTGTTATATTATGTACATGGCTATTAATTATCTTTCCTGTAATGATATTTTAAGCACAAGTTTTTCAATTTATTGTTTCTTAAGTTTCACTTGCCAATTATTCTTTGTATTTCTAAATGAAATCGAGGGATTTTGTTTTTAATTCTCAAATTGATGTTGTTTTAGTTATCTAATTAATTATTATTAAATGTGCAATAATTTATATCTGAGTTAAATGCAAAACACAATATGTTTTCAGACCTTTGGTGGTTTATACTTGGCATTCATTGTTGAATATCATTATATATAATTAATAATTATGTTGAGTTTGTGTTTATTTACAGAAAACATTGTTTCAGTTAAATATCCTATTTTTAATCATTCTTCTTTTTCCGAATTCTTGGATATTTTTATTGACTGTGATTTTTGTCTTGGGTTTTTCTTTGTGATAATTTTTTCTAATGATCATAAACAATAATGAATAGATATTAACATACTGTTTGTTTTTTGTTTTGTTTTGTTCTTTTTGTTATTTCATTCAGTTACTTAAATTCTATTGAAACAAAAATATTCCAAAGACTGAAAATTTCCAAACAGTATTTGGAAAGACTTTAAAGTCAATTTATTCATTTTAAAGAAACTTAACTCTCATAATATCATATATTTCTTTACAGGTGCCATTTTCTTTTTCTATATTAATATCATAATGTTTAAGTCCAGACTAGTTGGAAAATATTGTTACCAAATTTACTATCAAATAATTATTGAATAGTGGTTAGTTTATATTGTATTACATTAGATGTATATTTAGTTTAAAAGATATTTTAAAATCTTATTATATTATGAATGTAGCTTTAGCGTACTTAACATAAGAGGTTTATTGATTTTTTTTTTTTTTTTTATTATGTTTTAAAATGTTGAACGAATATGTGTTCTGTTAATAAACTTAAGCTGCTACAAACATATATTTATGACCTTTGCATTTAAAACTAAAGCCCTTGTTGCGATATGTTTATAAGTTGTTACACATTTTCCTCGTGTTATTTCAAAGATGAAAAATATATTATTTAAAACGTCCTTTTTTAGTTGTATACCTACTATGAATAACGAAAATGATTAATTTACTTAAAGTCTATTGTATACACAAATTATGTACCTACCTATTGATTTCTGTTATTTTTATTTTTTTACGGGTTATATCGACCAACCAATATAACGGTCAGTTTATTGTGTTATTATATAACCGATTAATTATTCTTATCAATACCGTGAAATGTTTTTTGTAGAAAAATATCCACAAATTGTATGACGTGCGACGATTAACACTCGTTGTATGTGCGTGGCTTGTACGACTTGTATATCGTTTACACGTACGTCGGGATTTAAAGGACATTTAAATCGGGTGGGGTAAAAGAATAAAAAAAAAAAAAAAAAATTTCAAATCCGTGTATAATATGTGTATATTACTACTACTATTACCTATGCGTACGTACATATTAAAATGATATTATATACTATTGGAAAATATAATGTAGATTGTTACTGTCAGCTGCGGTCTTGTTATTGCGCCGTAACGGATGCGCGTGTCCCGGGACGGTTTAAAATTAATCATATTTATTGGTCCCGTTCGCGCGCGAATTATGAGTGAGTGTCGGAGTGCCGCGCGACTCGACGGACGTCCGCGCCGGCCGCCAGTCGGAGCTACGATGAGCTGCCGCGCATGCGCCTCGAACGCACCGCACACGCGCAAACCCGATTCGATCGTTCAGTCGTTCGCGCGCATTCGCCGTGCGTCACGGGAGGACTGCGGTCTCGTCCTCTCGCCAAGACTTTTCAAATTCTGCCGATCGTCCAATAACAATATTGATGTTTACAGTATGTTTTTCATTTTGCTATTAACGCGCGTTGTTTTCAAGTGAAGTCGTACGGCCTTCGAATTCAGAATTAATATCGAATGAAACGAAAACCGGTTACGCGTCGAAAATTGAAAAAAAAATTTGTAATTTTCATATACCTGCTACTCCGCGGTCTATGGTCGTAGTAATTATTTACCGTAGCAAACTCCAAGGTCAAACGTTCGGATGAAAAATGATTTGCGAATGTCTTTTTGTTAAAAAAACGCGGAAGTCTGTCCGACGGATATCGTATCGTCGATTTCGCGATATTTCAACGCGACCAATCGTAATTCTCTATAGCTACGATTGTAATCGAGAAGAAGTATAAAAGTTTTTCGAATCGAATTTTCATTTAGAATGACTGTCGTTTTTCATTTTCGCCAAGCCATCAAAGAACACTGACGGCTTCCTTCCATCACGCCGAGATGTCCTGGCATCGGTGGCCGCCCAAATATGTTGTACTCGAGGAGCAAATTAGTTACTACCCATCATTTAATACTGGTATGTATATTTTGTTTTATTACAGATTTATTTTACAATAATATTTATTATGACGATGTTATTGGCAATTAAATTCATTTTATTTGGATATCAAACTTATAAATTGACAATGCTCTGGTCAAGTGACAAGTAACCCACCACCCACCCTTTTAATGGCCAGGACCGATTGCTCTCCGTAATATACAGTTGGACCGCTCCTGCCTATAGCAACCGTGTAACGCAGTTACTTATTGTAAATTTTCTATTTTTTTACTTTGCAGTAATAATTAACAAAAAATCACCGTGTCGTATGAAATCAATATCACCTCTTCGATTATGGTAACGGGTGTTCAAGATCCAAGTCCAACTTGAATTCCACGTTTTAAGTTCAGCGTTACGTAAATTTTTAACATTGGCCTTTAGATAAACGGCGCCGGTAAATTTGCACGTAGGTATACCACGTCCTCTTAAGGCTGTATATAAGTAAATATTTAATCTCGTTGTGATTTAGGCCAATGTGAAAAAGATAACAATTAACATTCTTGTTTATTTGTTCATGAACTGTATTGTGAAGAGTAAACAGATGAGTGACGTATCTACATACTTTTATACAGGTACCATGTACCTATATATAAATTTAATCAATTATTAATTAAGTATTTACGAAACAATAAAGATATGGTAATCGATGAGTGACCTCTGACTTATCGGTTGACCGTTTCTTTTACTGTTTACAATATTTTGTACGAATAACCTTTGCTGTTATTCGCTTATGAATACAAGTAGGTAGGGCTTTATGATTTTTTTTAAATTATTTCCCTGTCCCGGGTGTAACATTATTACGAGCTGTTTCCTTCTACTCTTATCTCTAAATCTTCTCAGAATTATTAACCTTTAAATTAATTTTAATAAATGTTAATCAAATTAATATTAAATAACTAAAATATCGTTTATTCTTTAAAATAAAAATCTTTTTTATCTTAATGAGAACATAAAAAATGATTGAACTACGTCAATAAATAAATCATCATGTTCATCAAGTGCACTAATCACAAATAGTTTAATGAGTTATTGAATTTTATAGGTGTAGAACTGTAGAGTATAAAATGTTAAAAAAATAACATAAGCTTTACCTATTTATTCCCGTTGACAAAATGCTCGTATAACTTTCATGAATAAAAATGCACATTTTGAGAAATCCTGACAAAAATTGTGACCTAAGATCATTAGCAGATTATTTCATCACAAAAAAAATTTGTCTAATGCATGTTACCATCACAAACCATACGTTAAATAAATTAACATATTAGACCAGGCTTCTCAACTTTTCTTGATAGATGATACATGTTTCTAACTTCTAACATTATATAGTATTAGAATTGTAGTTCAGAATGTAACATAGTCATATGACAGTAGGTTGTAAGTTTGTAATCACTTTCTCTAAATACATTTAACTGAAATGTAACTTGCCCAACCCTAACTATCAGTATTTTTTTAAATTATTTTAGATGTCAATAACTCGATGCAGTAGCCGATCAGAGGATTATTTTAATACATCAGAGTGCCTATTTCATCATCTTCAATGTTAACAATCGAAATATTGTTTCCAAATGCAATCATAAGAAATCAGTAAATTAAAATGTTAAATCATATATTTCACTACATTATATAAATTTGTACACTCGAGCAAAAAAAAAAAAAAAATCATATAAAACGTTAACTAATAAATGACATAATGTTTAAGCTGTTTCCGACTTCATATGGGCCGAAACACTTTCAGGAATATTTTCTAGAAGTACCTGCAACAATTTTAAGAACATTATAGATTGCAGTTTTATTCAGGTAAATCAAATGACCCAACTCACTTTGGTCACTTTGAGTGCGACTCCTTCAGGTAAATTTCTCTGAGTGTATTCCAAAAACGTGTCAGCAGTAGATCCAGTGAGCTTATGGAAATGAATAAATCGAAACCAGGTTCTTACTTCATACTGTACTCTACATCTTTTATGGACGTGAATAGATCTCAACAATGTGTATCGTTCGTGGTGGGCCTTACGTGGAGACCAGCTACAAAAGTAATAGTTTTTTTATAATTATTAATACATATGAATATGTTTTAATCTTAAAGATGGTAATATAATATGATTAGCTATTTTTAAGACATTTTTACTAAATGCCAAACTATAAGAAAACAATACCTAATTGATGAAACATTAAAATTATTCTAAAAAAGTATAAACCAAGCACAATAACGATAATAATAATTTTCAAAATTGTACTATGATGTACATAATGTAATAATGTAATAAACATTAGTTTAATTGATAATTAAAAGATAACAATGAAAACTTAGAATATTAAGAGCTTGTTTCGTTCAGGATATACCATAACTCTTTTAAAAATTAAATAATAAAATTAGGCAGGACTAGGGAATGCAGTCGACATTTATAATGTTATTGTGCAAACTAAGAAAATACCATTTTCCAATTTGAATTCCTAGTTCATTTGCTGCCATTGTAGCGAACTGAGTGTAACTGCGCAGCACAGCAGGATCGTTTCCACGACATTCGAATTCGACAGTCTTGTACAGTTGGTCGAGTTCTTCTTTCTAAAACGGGAAACACTGAAGATCAATGACTTTCTCGTCGGACGTTACCAGAGATAGAAACCAACGACGAATTTACCTGCACAGCGGATGGTAATGCTTCGGCAATGTTATTATCGTTGGATTGTTCCGTTTTGGCGCAAAACCATCTGATCGGCGAGTTTTTGTGGCCCGACGAAAGCTGTAGCGTGGCGGCTTTGCTTCTGCTCAGCAGTACGTTTTTCAGAAACGATGTCATAATGACGACGAGTGTGCCAAGTACCTACGAATGTTTGAATGCCCAAAAGTCGAGGTATTTTGTGGTTGTGATCAGGGAAACGGAAAATCGAACGCGAGCTTTTGAACAATAATAATATCCGTGCTTTAGAATTTAAATTTTTATTTTATTTCATACTCCCCAATCCCCATCGGTTATCACTACACCGCACGTTATCACAGCGGTCCAGAGCAAAGTCACGAGTAGTTAAAAAACACGGTTATAGATAATATTATCTAGTATTATCTATAACCCTGGTTGTAAACGGTATTGGGACGGGGTCGCTACAACTACAACGACCATCAACTTCTTCCACACGACACAGACAAGTATGGTATAAAAAAAATAGCGTATGGGTTGAATATTAAAATGAGCGACAAAAAAATAGAAAGACGCCTACTCGCTCAGACCAGTCAGACCGCCTGGAATAAAAATAATTAAAAATCAAAAACATTTCGAGATTTAGCTACAGAATATTAGCTTCTGTCAAAAATATTAATATTGCATATTATCTAAAAAAACAATTATGTAAATTATAAAAAAAAATAAATAGTGTTGACTATATTTTGGTACGTCTATAATTTCAACTCGAGTACATCGACACATCGACAAATAGTACAATCAAGTTCTGAAGTATAATAATTAATAATACATACAAGTTATTTATCAGATATAAAGACAATATAATATATAAAATTAAACATTAACTATAAATTAAATTTGCATCGACTGTATTCAATATTTCACTTTCCCCAATAATTTTGCAAATTATAACATAATTCTATATATTTCTATGAGAATTTGAATAATACTTAACTGTATTCAATATTTCACTTTCCCCAATAATTTTGCAAATTATAATATAATTCTATATATTTCTATGAGAATTTGAGTAATACTTAACTATATGTTTGAATAAATGTTTATTAAATGCAATAATAAATAGTTCAAATTAAATTTAAATACATAATATATTACCTACTAATATTATAATTATATAGTTCAAACATAGATTAAGTATACATAGATTTAGTATATTTAATCTATGGTTCAAAGTTCTATTCAGAAACTTGTTTCCATATTAAAAATATGGTAAAACTTTTATCATAAATAAATGTTATTATAAAAGTTTCACATAATTAGTGGAATTAATTAGCACAAACAAGTGGCGTTTTAAGAACTTAAAATTATAATTTTAATTCGATTAGATTGATGTTGATTACTTTTCTGAATAATAGTAATATTTCATGATACATAATAATATGATAAATCTAACTTCATATGCCCAGGGCCGTCTAAAGCTTTGCAGGGGCCTTTCTAGTAGGCCTACACAAGTTGAATTAAAACATCAAAAGTTTATTTAATATGATTACTTTATTAATTAAAAACTATGTACATTTTACAGAATTATAAATGGTATTTTACTGTTATAACTTTCAACAATGAAACTTATAGTTTATGTGTATCGTGAAGTAAGCAACGGTTTTAATTCGAGATTTCTGTTGGTGCAAAATCTTCAATTATATCTTCGAAGTCTAGTTTTTGAAGGAGATCACTTTCTATGCACATTATTGACAAATTGGTGAGCCGTTGTTGCAACATAGTTGTTCGTAATTCGTTTTTCATTCTGGAGTTGATGAACTCAAAACACTAGTTGTATCATTAAAAGTGGGTCCAATTTCTGGACTTTCAAATTTAGAGGTACCTTGATACAACGAGGTCAAAAACTCAGCCTGCCTGTTAGTTTCTTCGAGTGTAAAAAATGAAGTAAGCTTAGGCAGTTTGCTAATATTTTCTTTTTGGATCGCAAGTCTTTTTCTTTTTTCCGAAACACTCAAATATGTCCTTTTCGACATAATTGAATGAGACTAAAACTCTAATACACGGACGCTAATAAAATGTTATATTTTATACTTTTATTATAGTTAAATAAACTAAACGAAACGGACTAACGGCGCACTTGTACTGACTGTCAGTTTTATTGTGTATTTACTGAAAACGTTTAAAATCGAATTCCCATTCAATTCACTGCTTTGACATAATTAAGATAAGATACAGTACATAATACGGGCAGGTAGAAACTGATATAGATTATTAAAGAAAACCCGGTTTAGGTAATGAGATGAGAAATAATAGATATCAAATATACCTAATTGCATTATTTATTTAACATTGCCATTTACCTAAGTTTTTTTTTCTAGAATTTAGAATTATTTATTTTTTTTATAGATAGTCGTATTAAATATTAATACGTTACAGTGTACAATTTAAAATTGTAATTTCGATTATTCGGGGCCATGGGCACGTGCCCATAGGGCAAAGACGGAACAGCAAATACCTATTTAACAGAAATAGAAAATAAAACAAACCTATTTGATGGTGTAATAATTGACATTCGGCGTAGTTGTATAATATGTGGTAGTAAAATAATTATTATATAATCGGGTATGTGGTATTGAGTGCGTTCCGATCGCGGTTGTAGATATTGTCCATGACCGTGGTTCTGATGATGATGGATTTTGTTCACCGAAACAGGCCGTAACAGTTTTTACTCACACATTTTATCATAACACTCCAGGTAAGACGTATTTTACTTTATTTTTATTTCTATTATTTATACATTTAATAGTTTTATGTGTTTAATAATACACTTTGTTTGTATTGAAAATCGTAGCGTTGATATACGAGTATATAACTCCTAAAACAATGTTAATATCGGAGTAGTATAATCACGGCAGTTATTTTTCGTATAGCAGTGATGTGTAATTCACCATTTGGATCGACACGGTTCACGATGTACAATCAAGACACCGCATCGTCTTAAACCATGGTTCAGGACTTCGGGTATGCATTAAAAAAAAAAAATGAAAAAACTTAGAAAATCAAAATTTAATAAAGCCAAAACGTCTATAATAATATGGTAAGAGTATAATATTATGTATACATGTAGGTATATAAAATAAAATGTGCACGGAGCCGGGGATTAATGGCGACATCTGTAGTTTTTTATTTTAATAAATAACATTCGATTGCGCTTGTTAACTCTTATTATTCGCAGGGAAGTCCACGTACCATCCGTACGAACCTAAAGGACCGGTGTGAGCGCCGAAGTCCACGTAACCGCTTCCGCTGCGACGTTGTGCCGTCTTGGGGATGTAATTGTTGGCTTTCGCCGGGAGTGCTGAAGCTACACAAGCTAACAGCTGTAGGCAGACCATGACCACAACGAGCGTGAAACGGATAACGTCCATCTGTAAGTAAATTAAATAGATTATAAAAATGTAATAGGAAATCTTATAGTATTTATATATAACGGGTAACAGCCGAATTACCTGGCGTTGCCCGTGAAAAAAAAAGTTCCGAGTGCAACACGTTGCACCCTTTGGATGCAACTCAATATGAGAAATCAAAGTCTTTTTAGTTTTCAATTGTAAATCGCCTTCAATAACGGTTAAAATGTTTTAATCATTTGCTTCTCTGTTTTAATTTTGGATTATTTTTAATATAGATTTATATTTTTATCAATTTATCTTCTCACTGTCTTATTAACTTTAATACAAATATAAAACAACCATTTTCAAACACTTGAGGTTGATTAGATATAGATACCGGGGGTGGCGAACCCGTATTGGCCAAATTTCAGTGACATGCAAATAAAATAGAATTTATTAAATATTAATAAAAATTATAAAATTTAATTTACCTAAAAGGAATTTGAATCAATTTTTACACTTTGATATGGATAATATTCCTATAATCCTATGGATATTTATTTAATAGATATATAATATTTAACAACTTTAATTATGATTATTGGACTCTTATCACTGTGTGTAATTATATTTTTATAACCATTGATGCTGTTGTTGTCCTTAATAAAAAGATTTTCTTTGGTTTTGGGCGTACTCAAAGTTTTAAAAATGTTGGCTTTTGAACGGTAAATGGTAATAATACCCCTGAGATAAACCCTCGGAAAAAAACATCACAAACAATATATGTTTGCGTGAACATATTTTATATTACATTGCACATATGGATTGTGTTATATTTATGATAAATCTATTTTAAACATGAAAACGTATTTAGGTAATAACCAACAAGAATATATTATGTATATTATATTCCTTATTAGGAATATAATTATATAGGTACCTCTTATATATTTATAAAAAAATACTTACGTTTTCTAAAGAAATGTTGAATTGTTGTGGGGTTGTGTAGTTGTTTTGTAGGTACTGAACTATAGGTACTGATCAACTATGTGGGCATGCACAAAGGAAAAACAGTTATGTTCGAGTTCAATGTGATGTTAAATAAATACTTTCACTTTAATGTATATCAGGTACCATTCACTACCGTGTAGAATAATTGATTTCATTTTCATATAAACGCAGGGGCGGGAAACAGTGGAAATACTAGTGGTTTTTCTACTTCATTTAACACAGAGAAAACGGTTGGTTTAAAAATATTGAAATTCGAAAGCTTCTTATAGTATTGAATCAATAAATATATTTCGTTTGTAAATGCTTATCAGTCTAAGCGTTTTGACTTATATTAAACGTCGATCTAACTTTGTATATACGAGCCCCGGACTAGTCGCGGCGGGTCAGGTAGAGGCGCGTACGGTTCATCGGCGCGAGGATCTTCTATTGTGAACACGACGGTGTGTTCCGAGTCCTGCCGCAGACAAACATGCCTTTCCGCACACGTCACACACAAATGTTCTTACAATGTCGGCACGGTCGTCGCGGTCGACTTCGGTACGGTCGTCCGTCGAATTCGCGGCGACGGTGGTCTGATCTGTACAGAGCATATGTTATAGCTCAGAGATGAAATTGGCCAATTCATGAAACGAACCGAGTGAGTTGCTCGATTCATAGAAAGGGCAGAAAATTTCCAATAAATTGCCCATTTCATGGATTGAGCAAAACTATAGTAATATATACAGATATTTTCAATACTGATAAAATATGTTAAAACGATATTTTTAATTAATTATTAATTATATTATAAATTACTATAAATAATGTAGTTTACACAGATGCAGTGGCGCACAACACCTACAATATATATGGTTCAAATATTCAAATCTCAAGTCACCCACAGTACCATCTATATATCTGCGTTACTACTACTTTGGACACCAGATTATGTGTGCTATGTGCAATGTGCTTGGTGCTTGAGACTTGAGTGATGTGTCGTAGTTTGAATTCGCTATTAGATAAGAAGAACATGTTGTGAAGTTTCCTAACACTCCACCACAAATATACTTGGTTAAATTGAACCACCTTGACCCCCCTTGAGCACTACTGCACAGATGTACTGGCGTACAAAATGTATGTATGTTGATTTATTTCCCGTATTTTATATTTATCTTATTTTTTCTTTTCTAGTCATTTTCGATCGTTTTTGTGCACCCGAAAAGCAAAACAAGTAATAATAACCAATAGCAGCAGTTTCAAGGTAAGATTTTAGATTCAATATAATATATCTACTGATAAATGTCACTTGTAACGTATACCAATAATTATAATTATAAACACTAATATTTTTAATCAGTGTTTTTACCTATAGGTGATAAATGATATTTAATGATTATACGACTATGTGGACTTCAATTCGCTCACTTTTAGTTCAAATTTCAAACACCTCTAAATAGGGTGTGCATTTTTTTTCTATTACTAAAATCATAAATTTTTATCTTAGTAACAGTTAATTAAATATAAACTTTTAATCGAGACTGTAAAAAAAATATTATAATTATCTAGAATTCATAAATCCTAAAACATATATTTGAATCTAAAATTTCGAATCGTCTAACGCACTACAGGGAATAAAATTAAGTGTAATATTGCATCCTGGCCAAATTATTATAGTTACAAGTCGAATTAGAATATATACAGTAATGTTTTACTTGAATTCGATACTGTAGCGGATTCGACAATCACGAATTCCGACTTGGATTCGAGCACGTTGTTTGTTAATAAAAAATCAAAAACGGTCTTAATGTTCGGACGTGTCGCATTCTGATAATTGTTCTGAAATAATTTTTACACCTCAGATAATAAAATATGTAACGAGTTTCGTCCAACGTTGTATTCTCAACATTTGTTAAAGACGACATTTTATTATTATCTAACGTTTTATATATTTTTTTTTATGTTATTTTATTGTATGAGAATAATAATTTATCGTTACCATAATATAATTAGTGAGTGACTGCTCGTCAGATTGGGGTGATAATACGATTGCTCTAAAAATTATTCGCGCATAGCACGTAAAACACGTTAATGTTGGACAAAAGCATGGCATGAATGCATTCATCTTGTGAACTTAAACAAATAAAAACAAGACGATTCGTATCTTCGAAAAAAAAAAAAACAATGATATACTCGTATAGTACAAAAAACAATGTAAACTATATAATTATGTTAGCCTAACATTGTTAGGTACTTATACAAATACTTTTTCAGTTATTTCTCAAGAGCCAGCACATTAATATTATTATTTATTTCTCGTACCAACGTAGTGTTCAATTTTTTAATGCTTCTTTTTTTAAAAAAAACATACTTTTGGCTCGGTTTTAAAGAACTATCTGGGTATTTAGCGAAACGATTGAATATATTTTGACATTTGAGATTTTAATTTTAAATATTTTTTTACCGCCCGGAAAGGAATCAATGACAATAATTAATTACGATTGTATAAAACAGTCGGTAAAATAATAAATCCAATAAATGTGAAAAACGTTAGAAAGGGAATACAATATTTTCGTTTATTGTCCTTTATCACATTACTATTTTCTTATCAATCGGTATCATTGTTTTGTCTTTATCATTGCACGTGGTCTTTTAAGGTTACTGATAGACTTTAGTTGGCGAATTGAAACACAGAATTATATGTTTTTTATAGTTGACTTTTTTGATTTTCATATTTTGTATTTAAGTATTAACAATTTAATGTAACTATTCTACATTATTCGTACCTATTATATATATATTATTATCAAAAACCATTACTTATTTTCTTTCATATTAGTTTACATTATTTATTTACTATGAATTGTGACGAATTCGGTGATGGTTTGGATAACGATTGTGTTATTAATCCTGTAAAAGATCCTGTGAATTCGAAAACATTTGGTGTTAATAGAAGGTCGAAGTTTGGAAGAAAAGTAAGTTACTGTTATGCACTTAATTTTGACATGTAAAATATTGTTTTTTCTCTCTCAGGAAAATGGCGTTAAAATCAATGGAAAAAATCAAAAGAAAAATGCTGATGACAAAAAAAACGGTTATGTGTCTGCAATGTTTAGAAACAATCCACAAGTACCTGTGGCCATATTCAATAAGCCAGTAGAGAGTCAAGTTGTTAATAAAAATAAAACCTCATTGTTTTCCACTTCAACTTATAAGGATCTAACTGATCTACATCCACATATGGTTAGTAATGGGCATTTTTTAAATTTTTTTATGAATCATCGTTTCCTTACTTAAGATCAAATCCACCAATTATTAAAATTGTTTATAAGAATATCCACTCGTAATAAACAGTTAAATATAAACTGCTAACATCCCGTTAAAGTTGTCTAAATAAAAAGTATACCTTACAGATATTTTTTTTTACTGCTATTTCAATAATTTCATTATCTTAGTAATATCGATTCTAATTAAAATTATAATCAATCAATTGTTTGTATGTTTATTATAAAATAGCAGTGAAATAATATGTAATAATAAATATATTGTTTAAATCGACCATTTCTGGCCACTTCCAAATTTTGATTTATTCAACACAATGAATGACTTACATAAATAAATTATATTTGTCTTATGAATTATGCTTCACATAAATTTGGTTTTGATTATTGATTTTTATTGGTACACATTATAAACAATAAATAATTTTCTAGGTAAGTAATTTCATTATATTTTTTAAAAAATATCATATTTTATAATTGATCGATACAAATTACTAATATATATTCTTATTTTAGATTCCTTAGTTTTGCATTTATGGAAAAATTACATGATTTTTTTTTATTATTCGTATTTACTATTTAATAATATGTGTTTGATATTGTTTTTATATAATATGTTGAACATTACATAGTTTTTTTAAAGTATTATAAAAATATCAAACTTTTAAAGCAAGTTTTTGTCTAAAATTAGTTCCAGAGACTTACATTTGTAAATAAAAGCTGAGAATAAAATTATAATTATTTCTGTACCAAGCAAAACATTTTATTGTAGTTTATTACCTAATTTGGAAGTTATTCATTGTGAAGTATTAAGTTTAGTGTTGTGGGGTAGTTTTCATATCTTATTTAAACATATTATAATTTACTGTTGGTTTTCTGAAATTGCTTATATAATGGTATTTCCAATTTTGTTATATTTCAACTCTTATTTTAATATATAATCTAATATATATATATACTTATCATTGACACTAGTTGTTGGGCAATGTGTCATATTCTTAAATTTTTGTTTTTTATTTTAAGGTTGCAAATTTAGAACAGACCTTGGGAGTGACTAAATTGACAACTGTTCAGAGTCAATCAATTCCTGTCTTACAATCGGGTAAAGATGCTATGGTTCAATCTGAAACAGGCAGTGGTAAAACATTTGCATATGCTGTTCCCCTTATTGAATCTCTACATAAGATCCGACCAAAGTTATCTAGAACTGATGGCCTCCGAGCATTAATTATTTTGCCAACCAGAGAATTGGCATTACAGACCTACGAGAATTTTATAAAATTATTGAAAGTAAGATTCGTATAATATTTTAAATGTATAAATATTAATAAACAACATGAAATTGCAGCCTTACACATGGCTCGTGCCCGGAATGTTTACGGGAGGCGAGAAACGAAAATCTGAAAAAGCACGTATGAGAAAAGGCATCACGATACTTATAGGAACGCCAGGACGTTTGTTGGACCACACAATGAACACCAAGTCAATATCATTTAAAACACTTCAATGGTTGGTTATTGATGAAGCTGATAGAATGCTCGATCTTGGATATGAAAAAGATATCACCAGGTAAACACTTTATTTAAATTAAAACATTAGTACAAATTTGTATTGTAATAATTCAGTAACTTTTAGATAATCTAATTTTAACATTATTATGTTTTAGTATTTTATCAGCCGTCGACGAGCAACGCGATGAGTCTGTACCTCGACAAACCGTTTTATTGTCAGCTACCTTGTCCGAAGGCGTGCAACGGCTTGCCGGATTATCATTAAAAGACCCCGTTTACATTGATGCATCGTCCATAGGAGTTGCTGATCCAGAATGTTTAGCAATACCAGACAGTCTTGCGCAATATTTTGTCATAGCACCTCCTAAATTAAGACTGGTCACGCTTTCTGGTGTCTTGTTACAAAAATTACAAGTAATGTTTTATTGAAATAATTTATATATTTATAAAACAATAAAACCAATACTATAAGTATAATAGTATAACCAATACTATACCAATACTATATTTTATAGTATTTAAAATGCTAAAAATCTTTTTGTAATTTAATTAATTTCGACAGAAAGGACAAAATTCAAGTAAAACATTGGTTTTTATGGCTACTCAAGATATGGTCGACTTTTATACAGAATTATTAACTACTGTTCTCACTTGCTTGACCATGTTTAAACTTCACGGAAATATGACTCAAGTAGAACGTATGGAAGTCTTTAAATCATTTAAAGCTGCAGATCACGGAGTCTTGTTTTGCACAGTATGTTTTCTTTTTACCGTATTGAAATATTATGCTCTTATTTGTTTCTATGTTTAGAATTATTAGATTGATTTAAATAAGCAATATTTGCTTATGATTTTACTTCATATTAATTGTTATTTAAAAATTGTTAATAACTCATTTGCTATTGCTACTTTTAGTAATATTTTTAACAAATTGTTTTCACAATTTAATATTGTATCTTATAGTTTCAAACAGTCCCAATATTATGACATGTTATTCGTTAAATTAATAACAATGAAATATTTTCAGGATGTGGCATCTAGAGGGTTAGATTTACCTTTGGTAGACCGTATAATACAGTTCAATGCCCCAATAACACCTACGGACTATGTACACAGAGTTGGCCGAACTGCAAGAGTTGGTCAAAAAGGAGAAGCGATATTATTCTTGACACCACATGAAGCTATGTTCATAGCCAAACTTCAAGATCATTCCATTGTGTAAGATTTAAATAAAAATATTTAAGAACAAATAATAACAAATAAGAAACTAAATATTTATACAAATTTAATTGTATATTTGAATTTTAAGATATATTTATCAAACATTTTTTGTCATTAGAGTAGTTAATAAATTTTAATACTTGAATTACAGAGCCTCTGAATTGAAGATGGACAAATGTTTGACATCAATTCTTACAATGCAATTTGAAGGGGTAAATAAATTATCAAAACTATACGTTTATAAAATGGAAAGTTAGAACTTTAGAAGTGTTTCCACCTTATTTGTAAAAATGTAAATTTGATAAGTATTTCTATTAGTTTTCTTTTAAAAAATACTTTAAAAAACAAAATGTTTAGTCAGTTAAATAAACATTTGCTATACACTATTTATCAATATGAAATTATTTTCATATAAATACAAATTAACATAAATAAGTGAAACACACTGCTAAAGTTCTATAAATTTTATAAAATATGTTTACTTTTTCAATTGTGTTATTTTTTGGAAATTAAAATATCTATTTTACTATAGGAACATGTGAAAACAGCTGAAATGGCGGCAAATATTTTACAATCTCGTTTGGAGACCGCAGTTGTTGAACAAGATCGTCTTCACGAACTGGGTTGTAATGGTATGTGCTATTATCACCACAATTATTTAATTTGTTTGGCATTTGTGTAGGAAATTATTTATTATACACATTTTCGTTTATTTTACCTTTTTCATTTAAGTCGGTAATTTTTTTTTACTTGTTTATTTTTATGTTTATTCGCGATTTGGTTACTTAGTTTTACATTTTCAAAATTTTAATAGTTTATTATAATTTTTTTCTTCAATGGACTGCATCCCAATATTTATATTTTACAAAAAACAAACTTGTTATGCATTAATTACAATAATTATGAGACATAATATGTGTATTCAAAGCATTTAAATATTTTTCAAGATTTTTAATTTTAACGCTAAAAATAAAATAGAGCATATTCCATGTGTTTATTTACAGATATAGAGTGATAATAATTTAAATACACGGTAAATGAAAATTAGTTTGTTAAATTGAAAATTTAAAAGGCTAAGGCTAAATATTATATTATTATAGTATAGAATTATCATTTGTAATGTATAATTTTTCACATAATTAATCTTCAATTTTAAACGGTTTATCTAGAATTGATTACTCAACTGTTTGATTTCATTAAATGTATTTAATGTTGAATTATTGTTTTTCATTATCTAGGTTTCAAATCATGGGTTAGATCTTATGCAAGTTATCCTAAAAGCAGTCGAGAAGTTTTCAATTTCAAAGACTGTCATCTTGGACATTATGCCAAGAGCTTTGCTTTACGGGATGCACCAAGAATCATTGGAGGAATTGGTAAACCGAAAAAAGATCCTAGAATGAAGTGAGTAAACCTTTTTTACTATTAAACAACTTTCTATTACAGTCTGAAATATCGTTAATGTCAAAGTTCAATAGTTGTATATTATAATATTAGGTATGGATTTATTCATTAACTTAAATTAATTTGACAATTATGATTATTATTGAAAACTATTGAAAGTCTGACTTAAAAATAAATAGGTAAAAGCAGTAATAAAATGTTTGCTGATTTGTTACTTAAGAAGACATACTTAAATAACATATATTGATAAACAATAGGACTATGTTTTAATTTCAATCTTAACTGAGTATTATATAATATTGAGAATAAGTAAAAAAATTATTTTTCGGTCAATTATTTTCACAATGGGCATTAGTTATTTTTCGTAAGGCACAATACACTGGCTATTTATCATTTAATAACAACATTATCTAACAACCAAAATGTTTGAATCAAAAAATTAATTTTATTGAACTCAATTTTCAATCGATCAATATTTCCAATTACATATATTTATTATTATCGGTCAATGTTTTATGAAAATATTTTCTGTTCAAATTCATTGATTTCTTCTTTATGTTGTCTTTTATTATTTTTATTTTTTTTTGAAAACCATTTGAAAATTTTGAAGTTGACATATCCTATGTTCAATTTATTCTGAAATATTTGAGCTTTTTACCGCCCTAGTGTTTTTGGAAAAACGTTTACATTTTAAAACTGTTAGCTTTTCTTACCCTTTGGTATATAAAATATTTAAAAGAAACATTTAGAGGATTTAAAATTTTAATAATTATTTGAAATCTGAGATATTTGAAATATTACATTTTCGTTAGTGTGTCATTTGAAAATCGATTTAGGTTTTTAGCACAAAAGTTTTTATTTAGACTAATAGATGTTACTTCAGAAAAAAGAATTGTTGATAAACGAATACATATTTTTGTGAAGATAATATTGTAGGTAATGTAGGTAGTTAAAATTAAAATTTTATACCACTTAAAAATATAAACCATTATGTTATTTATTCAGTTTTATCGCAATAATGACAACGGTGAATGATTTGACTTTAGTACAATTTCAACCGATTTTTCACAACTACTCATAGTTTGTCCAGTTAGAGGTGTAATACTGTTAAGGTCTGGTGGAGTGGAAAATTGTTATTGAAAATAAAACTCTGAAGTTTATTTTTTTAGACATTTTTTTTTCTTTGGTTCAGGTAATTGATTCATATAAGATACGATTGTTAGTATTGTGAACGCTAAGTGAAACTATTTTTGGCCTTAAAACGTTTCATTATAGATTACCGTTTCTTATGTCATGTTACATTCAAGGTAATCAAATTGCAGTAGATACTTAAATATTTGTAATAGATAAATATATTTTATGTGTTAAGTAAAAATTTAAAAAATAATAAGCGATTAGTCCTTGGACACATAATATTTAAACAGAATTACTCTAGGACCATAACCACCACGGAAGTTTAAATAAATTTGGATCACAGATTTGCATTATTATCACTCTATTTGAATACAATAAAAAGAAAGGTGATAGGAGGATGTGAGCAATCTAAATCTTCACGGTACCGATTAAATATTTATGGCTTTAGTGTTAGACTAGAAACTGAATTGGAACTCAACAAATATTCATTTTTCTGGCCGGAAGATTTGCACCGTTTTTCTCTAAGTATCCGATTGTTCACAACTGTGTGATAATCGATTTCGAACACAAAGGACGACAGCAAAAGTGTGAAAATGAAACGGTTTTCCTTCAAACAATCCACTTTCCATTGTGTAAATGATTGCAGTATGATTATTGTGTTCAGCTTACTGAAAAATTACTCTTAATTTGTTTTCCTGACTAAGAAGAAGCAGAAGAAGGATACCTGCCTGCATTGTACTTGTTGACGGTGTTTCTCTTTTTAAACGAATAAATCAAAAATTCAATGTAAACAAAAAACTAGACGAAAAACAAAAAAAAAAAAAAAAACGCCGCCGTTCACGTTTATGGGCTATTATTCTTTTTTTTTCTTTCTACGTCTTTCATTCTAACAATACAAACAGTCGCCGTACGTCGTCTTTTTCGTTATGCTTTGCACAGAGTCTATATTTTACCGAACACGTCACATTAATCATGTAAAATATATTATTAATATTTTGTGATTCACATTCGATTCCACGCATATGTGACGGACGTCCTGATCCAGATGTCCTGAATATGACGGTACAACGTGTATCATAGGTCGTATATCGATTATCATTTTTTATTCGTTCGAATTTCCCCGAGCAGTCGCGCACACCGGTAATCGACGATTTCCTTTTTCTCTCCCGCGCCCCTTTGCTGATTTACACCGCCGCCGCGCCATTTGTATAGGTTTTTTGTTCGGTCATTTATATTATCGTTAGTTTTTTCTTTTTTCCACGCGCCTTTATGCGATCGAATATTATTAATACGACCGATGAGAATTAAGTATATTTTAGAAATTAGTGTTGTACGATATTATATACTATGCCTAGTACACACAATATAATTTGAAACGAAAAAAGAGTTACATTGTGTTATTGTGTCAAGCTTGTTATATCGATTCGGACGATGTAGTAATATGATATTATCTCATACATAATATTATATTATACTTAAACTGCGTCGCAAGGATTATATTTTTTAATTTTCCGGCTGTGAGATGAAACGTTTCTGAAACGATCCATTAAAATCGTGTCTTCGACGACGACGACGACGACGCGCGAGTTATAAAACATGAGATCCAATTGTTATTTATTTTGTTATTAGTTCTACAGTTTGCCCGCAACAATGCCCGGCCGATGCGTACTTGAAAAGATTTCGGTTACAGGTCAATTGTTATTGTCAGAGCGGTTCAGCTGGAAAATCGGGGCTCTGGGTAGTGCCGCGGGGGGGAAGGGTAAACAACAATAAGATATCCAATTATTTGGCTCGGACCAATTACCGATTGGATGTGCGCCTTGGGTTTCCCGATTATGTAACCGCATATGCGCCACATAATCTTCAAGGACGATTGGAACATTTTTCGTGTCCTTTTCCATCCACCTATATAGGAGACACTGTGCAGAGCGCGACGTGTAAGGCATATACGGACGTAAACGAAAGTATTCGAATAATTTTCATATAATTTTTCACGTCGCAATCGCGTGTTAATAATATCGTTCGGCGAGTCGTCCGCGTAAAGAGAATCTCTAGATCATAGATCTTCTTATAACCTTTTCTGGGCCACTTTCAATAGACTATATGTTATGAATTAATTTCAAACAAATTTATTTTTGGATTATTTAAAAGAAAACTCACAGCCACCCCGTGGACCCCCGAGTAACCATCTACGGACCCCCGGTTAAGAACCTATGTTTTATAGAAAGAAAATCTCCCCGTTTCCCGAGAGAGGTAGTCGCGTTTGCGAACTCGTTTTGATATTCGTCTGAAAATTAATTGCCGTTCTCGAGTGTTTTCTCATCACACTGATAGTTCCGACGATGTATTTGTCGTAAAACAGTCGTTGGATTTATGTGCGTGCGTTTGTGCAGTGTTTTCCCTCCGTTCGCGAATATATATATTTAAATCCACCGAGACGTGTGCGAAAAAAAAGAACGCGCGATCGCGCGGCGGTTACATTAATCAACACCCACTGCGAGTTCTAAAAAAATAAATATTTCATTTCCGCTGTTTATTTTTCGAACAACGACGCGCGCCCGCGCGTATATTTATAATGACATAACTTATCACTAATTAGACCGTTAGTGAATGAAACGAGCACCTATAACATGTTTTCGCGTTACACTTTTGGCATGTCGCGTGTTATACAAGCACGTGTGTATAGCGATTAGAAACTAATATCTTCATTTGTTTACTGCAAGCGTCTATGTATAGACGGCAGAATGTCTTCCGAAAGTGATATTGTCGTCGCTCCTTAGAAAAAAAAATAATAATCGTAGAAACTTCTATAAACACAAATATTTGTCTCGTTCCCGGACGAGTTTTCTCAATTATTTTTTTGTCTATGTGCCCCCCTCCCACCCCGGCGCCGCCGCCGTTGTATAGTCAAACGATAAAGTCTCCTAAAAAGGATAAAAACCAAAGGTCGTTATACATATATATACTGTTGGCCTTTAGACTTTAAAGTGGCTCTCGCCGTCTCACCCTAATCCTTTGATCTACCAGAGTTGCTCTTAAAGACTCCCTGGCAACTCTTCAATTGCGGTAATGGAACCGTAATCTTCTAGACTCGTCAGTCCATTAACTCGTGGCAGCCGCCGGCCTTGTAATGTCGCCGAAACACTCTGTAGGTACTTCTAATTGGTACCTAATATATCTAAGCGCGCGCGCGCGCGAGTGTACGGTTTGAGATATGCTAATACGGCGTGGTTAAATGTTTTTTTTTTTAGGAAGATCGGTTTTTGCGATGTAAACACTACCTATACGTGCACGCGATCTCCTGTGCACGGCGGATTATACGCGCGCGCTCTTTTATTAATAGTCCGGTACGCGGTAATTTACGCGACAGGACAATCTCGTCTCTAGGTAAGACGGCGGCTAATGTTTTTTTTTTACTTCGGAATATTATTATTATTATTTGTCTCGATCCGCGGATAGATACACACGACGAAAGCGCGTTCCGCCGTCCGAATAAATCTTTCGAAACGTGTTTCATTTATATTTCTTGGCAAAATTACAACGGCCCATTAAATTATCTCCCTTAATTTCTCCGTGGTTAATTTTCACTGACAAATCACCGGTCGTTTTTATCTCGAGGACTCGCGCGCGCGCGCGTGTATATAATATTTTTCTCGCTATATTATAATTTAACAACGCGTAATTCGCCGCGTTACGGAATTCCTTACAGCAGTGTTAACCAACACTGCGGCGCGGCGCGGCGTAGTCGTTGGACCAGAGAACACCTTCTTTGTATATCAAAATATTATTTACACTCGCGCGTTATACTTACTAATAAACTATATAATACGTTATTATGTATGTCGTACACGTATTACAGGTCTATTTCGTCGCCGCCGTAATGCGCGAGACGAGAGAATATTTTGATTTTGATTCGTACTACAAGTACGCTCGTACGATCCGTCCGATCGGCCTTATACGGTTTGTTTTTTTTTTTCCGTGATAATTTCGATTCTCGGAGTCGGATTTAGAATAATTCGTCTCGGCCGCCGGGGTCGACGCTGTTTAAAAACTTATTAATTTCTCGACGCACACTGATTATAATCGAACAACAATCTTATTGTTTAAGACACACGAGCGAGGAAAAAAAAAAACACAAAACACAAAAAGGATATCGTACGCGTTGTGCACGGTACACACGGAGAAGGTTTTTAAATTCTGGTAGCTGCAGGGGTTCTCATAGTCTGCCCCCCATCGGTCCTGTGTTTATCGGTCGCAGCTCCCGTCTGACAAAATCCTTTCATCATTATCGCCGCATCACACCCTTTTGTCTGATGCATACACTCACACACACACGCGCGCGCGCGCGCGCTATTGTAGTGCAACTTGATACATATTATACACCAGCAGATAGACACGTTATTAACTGCTGCCTCACTTATTATTATCATTACCATCATCATCAATTGTGTTATAATGATTAAAATGGTTCGGGGGCCTTTTTCCGATCCTCCTTTGTCGACGACTAATAAACATTATGCCGAGACAATGGTTGTTATTTTTTTTATTTTTTTTTTTTTCACTCATCCTAGGTCTCGTCTATATATACGTAGTATAATGTATACTCGTGTATATTATATACTTTGCGGGTACGGTGTTTATCAATAAATTTCAGTAAAATTCTACCGGTTTTTTTTTTTTTTTTCAAATTCGTTCGCGTTATTATTGTACGCACTATTATTTACGTCGTGTACGGAGATCGTGTGTAAAGATCTATTATTGTCGACCGTATTGGTTAATGTTCTTTTGTATTATTTTCGGCCGATACAAAAACGAAATACAGTTTGCCGACGTACAATTAATTAATATAACTAGTGCCGATCTACACGTTATACCGAGTATATATCCATACTACATATTATAGACAATACGTTATAAAATATCTTCGATTTCACCTCGTAGTTTGATATTTTACCACAACTCGTTAGCCCATAACGATTTCGTAAACACGACGACTGTTCGATGCGTATTTATATATTTCAAGTATTTAAATAAACACGTAGGTTTGATCTGTCCGCGGATTGAGTTTATTAAAGCGGCGTCTTGTTTGTCAACACATTTAATAACGAAGCGAAGCGTACTTGGAAAATTCTCCTTCTCTGGTTAGTCGGCCATCAAGACCATGTGACGTACACGTCCAATTCTTTCAGCCTTTTTCATCACATCTTTCCATCCCGGTCGGGTTCTCCCCAATAGTCTTTTACCAACTGGGTTCTCGTCCACGATCATCGTTATGAAATGGTTTTTGAATGTCCACAGCCCACTGACAAATTATCCGACAGATCGTAATAATTCGTCATTTGTTCAACAAAACCAAACTAAAGCTGATTTAGAAATTTGTTTTCGGCACACGTGGTCGCCTTTTGCATAGGTATGTAAAGTATAAACTTCGTACGCGCGACTATTGCATTGACGGATGATTTCGCAAATCCCTCGATTTTCTCCATCGTAATTCAATATTGATCACTATACCTATAACAGCTATTGATTATAAATAATAGTATTACTATTTATAGTATATAATAGTAAATACTAATAATTATAGCGTTTACTAAAATAATTACGTAACTAAAGTTTTGTGTCGATTAAAATGTCTAAACATTATTCTAAATTTCTCGTATTATTATGATACTTATATACTCGTCGAACGTTTACTCGGCCGACGATGGCAATCTGCGAGCAATAATTATTAACTGTACGACGACTGCTGACGACATCATCATATGAATGATAAATAATAATTAATAATACGATATTTTTTCGTCTCTATCCGACACAAAGCCGCGAGTGCGTGGTAAATCTCTCAAAACAATTTCGCATTGTTGTTAAATATGATAATTGAGTTGCACGGGAGATATTTCACGTAATACTTTTGTTATGAAATCAAATTTAGGGAGCGGGAGCGTTCTCTCCTCTGTGACGGGGGGGGGGGGGGAGAGGTTCTTTTTATTTTTTCAAAGCGAACGCGTCCGTTTATTTTTAATTTTTCATTTCGAGCACAGTGTATACACAAACACTATTACGCGATTATTGCCGCGTGTGGTATGAAATTCGGTCGGTTTATACACTCGCACGCCTACTTTGGAACCGTGAGACGTGCAAATCGTTGATAAATGATCGTCGTCGTCGCTCTCGTATATTATTTGCGGTGTTCACGTATATAATGCGCGTAATGGTATTTCTGGAGTTTCACGCCTGGAGTACCTTGAAAAATAATATATATATATATATATATATAATACGTTTACCTATTTCATGGCGACGATGGGAACAGAGAAAAGAAAAAAATAAATAAACGATCGGAGAAATAAGGGAGAAACACGTTCGGAAAATAAATACTAGTTATGATATTATTACTAGTAGTATAATAAGTATGTATTATACGTCATTTAATAGGGTGTTGTTGCTCTTAATCCCGGTTGTTAATGATACACAGTCAACATAGCGAGCGCGTATATTATAATATCATAACGCGCAGTGCATCATCACACGACGACGACGACGACACAACAAAAGCTTTTCTCGACACACAGTCATTTATTGTTCGAGACGCTCTCTCGTCGTCCATTAATTTCTCAACTGGATCTTGCCGATATCACGTGTCTCGCGAGCATCTGACGTAGAACAAAAGGACACCCCCCTTCCCCAAACACCTTCCTATAACCTATATGTGTGTGTGTGTGTATTTATTGTATTATATACGCGTATTTAATAACCTATAAGCCGCGAAGAAAACACCATCCCTTCATTATTATAGCACATAATATACGCATGCGCCAAAGTGACACGTTTTGACAGTAACTCCTTCGAAGGAAAACATTTTACCACGTCCTGATACACCATAATCGTATATCGTAACTCGTAAAAAAAAAAACAAGTTTTTGAGCAGTTTTTGATTTCGTAACTACTCCGTATGTCAAAGATCTGGCGGCTCGCTTACGGTTTTTATCCGATACGTTCTGTTTTTGAAAATTCAATTTTCCAAAGTCTTGTTGCAGAAAAATACACGATTTACAAAAAATACTGGAAAAAATTGAGAAAAACCCTATATTTGTATTTAGTAATCGCATTGGTCGAACAATATTATTGGTTGATACTAATATCTGCCGTATATTATAACACACTCACTGAATCGTATTTCATTTTGAATTGCACGTCGTTGTTGATAGGTATACTCTCGTTTAGTTCGATTTCTTACGTTTTTAGTATTTTAATTAGGTTTCGAATTTTTACGTGAAAATAAACCGTTGGTATAGCAAACCTACTTGTATTCGTAAAACGGTTATTATTTTTATTGATAATTTAATATCTTAAATTTGATCTACTAGTTCCTGGCGTATTCGCAGTAGTGTTTTCCATGGTAATTCGCTTATAGAGTTTGAGCATCGTTTTCGGCATTTTTTTTCGACTTTAATAATGTTATATCGTCTTATATAATTTGGTAGGTACACTCGTGGCGGTCGCGACGCATATCGTACGAGGTATGTCATGTATTTGGCAATGTTTTACCGCGAATCTCAATTTACCGCGTTCGAATCACAACACGCATTTCCAACGTTTTCGAACCGTACGCACGCAGTTTATTCTCTTCGAAATTTCGGCCCGCGTTCGCCGCCAACGTTCAAGTCGCTGCTTTTCGGTTTTGGATATATCGTATTTTGCTCGAATGACGTTTCGAACGCCGCCGCGTAAAACGACACGCTATTAAAACGACGCGATTGTCTGTCCCCGCGCACGCAGCGAACGGATTTCTCGGACTTCCGATTGCTGCTACCCCTCGTCGGCAACTCGTCGCGACCCGTGTGACGCGTGTCCGTCACCCCTCACAAAGGCACAATATATACATCGTTACATCTGTATGCGGCGCGAGTCCCCGGTCCCCGGAAAGGGTTGCTATTTTCGCGTAGAAAACTTTCGACGCGGTCGTCGTTTAAATGTCGAAAATAATAATAATATAATAAAAACGTAAATCGATAATTGGCTTTACGTCTCGGGATTGTGTAACTCGCGTCGATTCGATTGTTTAATGTGGCAATTGATTTTATACGTCTCCGCTACTGTCACCACCAGGTCGTCGGGTGCGGTGGGGGGGGGGGGGAGGAGGAGGAGAGGGGTACGCGCGAAGACAAATTGCCCGGCGATTAGCGATTGTTGCGAGAGTGTAAGAAATTACAAATTAGGTCACGCAACCACCGGGGTTTTTTTTTTATTTTTTTTTCCACTATACATTTATCAGTAATCGGCTCTTTTGTACGGGCAATTTAAATTTTCTATGGTCTCCCGCGAGCGCCGCCGCCGCCGCGTAGGTTTTAGAACACTATATCGTTTTGTTGTTGTGTTTGTCAACAGAGTGATTTTTATTATGTATACATGCGGTTGGCTAATTGATTAATTGATTTTTTTTTTCGTATTGTTTCGCAGAAATCAAAGGAAAATACCCAAGTCCGACAGCGGGCCTCTGTTCAAAAAACGAAAATCGGACAAAATCGGAGGGGCCTCGGAGTTCGACAGCGGCATGAAGGCGAAAAAAAGGAAAATGAATTGAAATCGCCGTTTGTACACGCGCCGCGCGTCGGTCACTGTCAAATCGCCGTTGTCGCGCAAACGACGACCGTTTGGTTTTTCTAATTTAGAAAAAAAATTAAATAAATACGATTTTTCCAGAAGATCCGTTTTTTTCCCTACTCGTAAATACAAAAACCAAGGCCCCGCCGAATAAGAGTATTTACAACACTCGACGCGAAAGTCGGACCGAAGTGTGAAATCGGCGCGAACCTCTCGGCCGCGGGCACTATCGGATGTATAACCGAACGGGAATATTAAACAGTCGCCGAAGGGTTTCGAAAATGAAAAAAAAAAAAAAAGTTGAAAGTATGTAATATTTTCGGAGCACGCGCGTGAGATTTGGCCTTTTTTCGCGACACGTAAAACCCAACGGACCACTGGAGTTCACCCTAATATCAACTGCGTTCAAACAAACTCCCTCGTGTTTTTACGATTTTCGAAAATATATCGTTCACCCGTGCCGACCTGTGAAATGACCTCAAACAATGCGGCCCGACACGCGTTTCGGAGGTCGATCGACACTCCGTCCCCGTAAATCGCAGACCTCTCGATCCGGTCGATTGTAATGTAATCATCGTAGCAACACTTCGTAAAGCTCACACAGTAGTAGACGTTAGCGTAACGAAGGCGTATTTTAGGCTAGAAAATAGAAATCGCGAGATACCGTCGAAGGGTGGCAAACATCCCTTAAAATCGTTACCGGACGTGAAGGAGAGAGAGAGAGCGAGATTTAGATTTTTAAAAAAGGCTGACACGCGAGCCTCGGATGTGATGGATACCGGGAAATTGGTCTTTTAAATTTGTAACCAATGTGTATACCGCGTGGCTCTCGTATTTCGCTTTTGAATTTATCACTATAATTCATATTTGTCATTTTCGATCGCGTAAAATAAAAATGGTATTTTTCCGATGCTCATAATTATGATACTGTTAGGCCCTCGTGTGAAAAATAGTTTCCGCGTCACCGTAAATAACAACTATTGAAAAATTATCTGCTGTAGTTTTTAACGGATACTTACCTAAAACAAAGTGTTTCACATTACGTACATCTAGATACTATGGTAATTATTTAATTATTTCGCTAAATTTGAAACATTGTACAAACAGTTCTCTCGTCAGATTTTACTCTCAATTCTATTCTCATGACCCAAAAGCTTCTTTCACAAGTCAACGAACTTGATCGTATATTATTATATTGGAATATAATCAATATTAAACAAATAATAAATATTAATTTGTAAAACGATCAAACCGTCCGAAAGTGAAAATGATATAAATCGTCCGGGGACTTGAGAACTGTAACGCAAGCCCTCCTTCCGAGCTCCATCTATGTTTGTCGTTAATGTTGGCGTTTAATATGTTCGATAAATTCGTTATAGTCTATAATTCTATTTATCACTGTAGTGTTAATGTTTTCAATTATTTATGTATTAGACGTGTCCGGTAAAAATCGCACGCGTTCGAGGCGAACACTTTTAAAACGTGAAAATCCGTCGGCAAACTTTAGATAGAAATTTCGAGAAAAATAAAAGACCGTTTAAACACGTGACATTATGGTTTATGAAGTGTGTTACGCGCGTTATATAGCACACACTCACACACACACACGAAAAAAACAATATTTTTTTTTTTTGTAAACCGAAAACGTCGCGTGCGCGGCATCATTCGACATCGTCGTCTCACGCGACCGTATCGACGAGGCTTATAAATCGATTATAATACGCGCGTACCTTACACCGTCCATACATAAACACAGTTCTCCTCCTATCGCGGAATTATTGATTTATTACGGTTAATTATCGCGATGTTATTAATTAATCGCGTCATTCCGGAGCGTACGCGACGAGGACGTTTTATACGAATTCGGCGGATCCAATACACGAGTAGCGACTCGACGCGAGGACTTGGAAAAAAAACAGCATTCAATTTTAATTCCCGCGATCGCGGCCGATGTGGGAATTTCGTCCCGCCTTAGGTAGGTACCTATTATACGTTATAGCGGAGGTGTATTTGTGTTTTGATTTTTTCGGTCGACGATTTAAACGGCACAGTGTACAGTTTGTGTTTAATTTTACTCGTACAATTCAACGGATGTGTGTAAACAATATACATACATACGATTGTATGATTAATAAATCGATCAGGATAATTACAAGGATAACGGACATTGAATATTTTTAGTCATTGCGTTCGTTTTTTACATTTTTAAAACTCCGAAACCGTCGAAACGCTCGAAAAACATTTCCCACGTGTTTCGGAACTTCTTTCCGCTATTGTCCTTCGTGAATACGCCCTCGTGTGACCAAAACAGATTATACCTATATTATATTTCAACAAGACAAATCAAAGACTCGCGGTCTCTCGATCTGTGAACTCTTTTCTATTCGAGTCTCTCCTCGTGTTACACGATTACGCGTTTTCTGCGTTATACGTCTTACACGCGCGGCGTCGTGGCGGAAAACGATTTTTCTCTATTGCGTTTAAGTCGGATTATATAATATATTGTTTCACGTGGCGTTGCCGCAGATCCGACAAGGACTGCGCGCGATCGAGTGGCGTCAATTCGTTACACACACACACGCGGGGGCACAACACGCGCGTAGGACGATGACGAGTGCATTTTTCACACAAATAAATGGCTCTGGGGCTCGGGGTTTTCGAAGGACCAATCTATTCTCGCAACTTTCGACCCCGCGAGTTCGACCAAAGTCATACCGGCCGTTTTACCACGACGGATATTGTACTCGAGATGTCAGTGTCGTCCTTGTCGACGTGTAAAATATGTACACGCGTATTATGTCGTCTACGCTGTTTAGCGCGCGAGAACAATAATAAGCGAAATAGAAATTTCGTTAGCTTCGCCGCGGCTAACAATGTGATATAATATGTCTTCGGTCGTCTTACGACGACGACGAGCCGATCGAGTCGGAAAGACGGCGCGAGAGGTCTTCTCTCACAATCGAACAGTACACGAACAATGAACTGCCGCACACGTTATTATATTGCGTTATGTATAACGAATGGAATATTATGATAGCTCTAATTTATCGGCGTTAAACTCTGCGGCGTACTTGTAAAATCGTTGACATTTCGAAACGTTAGATTTGAAGAACCAATATGATGGCGACGCACGAGTCGCAGTGAAAGCGAACCGAAATCACGACGTCGCGACGCAAAAGGACCTCCGTTCGACAACAATCACTGTGTATACTTTGATGCCAAAACAGTCTTCGTTAGTACACAAATAATCCTCAACGACGAGAGACGGGGTTTCGAAACGTGTTCGGGGTAGGTTTAACAACCCACTCGCGTAATAAAGTGAGTAGATTCGATAACATTCGTTCCCCCACAACGTTCACGTGATATATCCAATACACGGGCGCTCGCGTTGTATTTATCATCATCGTTGTTATTGTTAAAATATTATACACCGTCATTGTCGCGCGCATAATATCGCGTTCAATTGTATTTCTTGTCGAAAACAATTTATCGCGTAATACGGCCGTAATGGTCTTAAAATAGGTAATATAGTAGATTATTATATGTTATAGGCACTCACACAGGATCGCATTCGGAATTTCGGCACAGTGACGTTTATATATTTTGAGTTTTACGAGGGGGATATGAATGAATTTCAAATCCACGCGGTGCGCATACGCGAGGATCGTGGTCGGGGAATCAATAATATATACATAGGTAGTTTTCAGTTTTATGTGTGTGGGTGGCTTCAATATTTGACCTCATTGATAAAATGTTCGTGACGCCACTGGGGTCAGCGAAGACTGAACTATATACGTTTTTTTATATATCAACTAATTAACAAGAAACGTAGGTTTGAAATTGTTTTAAAGGTTCATAAGAGCAGAACCTTAAGCCCACGTATTCCCTCCCATGTAAAGCATCCTGAAAAAAATCATTAGAGACCGAGAGAAAAATTTAACTTCAAATAAAAAACGATTTTGTTAAGATTAGATAAAGGTCGTCGTACAAATGAGCCGTGAAAAAGAAAAAAACGAAATTCAAATTACCATTATAACTATATATGGTGGTTTTGCTAAGTAGTTTGTAAATATTAAATAACATTGAGTTCGTAAATTAAAATTATAAATAAAATTTACATATATTTACCAGATTTGTGATCAAAATTGTAGTTAATCGCTGTCGTCTAGTTAAACCCGAGAAAGGTGACGTTGAAAATACAAGTTGCGCAATATGAATTAATCTAAAGTACTTTCTAATTTCCATAAATTTATCCAACTTGCTTCGACATTAGTCCTGCTACTCTTACGTTTCTCGGCTATAAGGATAACAACGATCAAAGCATAGGACTACCGCCATACGACTATGCAATGAAATAGATTTAACGAACATTCCACGCTGGTAATGAATTCAGTTATTAATCGTTATATGATATCGTTTTGAGTAGATTTTCTAAAAACATACGCGATCAATCAAATTACATCTTATCGTTTACGTTTTTTCACATCAATATTATTAACAGCACCGATTTATAATATCGGATAACTACTATACCGTCTAAGGCCCTCTCCTATGGACTTGCGCGTCGCTCTAGTTTTTTTCTACAGATTCGTAAACCGTGCACAACCGTGTTATTACCGTCGCGATCGCGTAAACAGTCGTGTGAAATGTAGGGTACGTCGTCGCGGGGATGATAAATTAATCGATCGATCGCGACTGTTGGACGGATGACGACGCTGCGCCGGCAGTATGTGTTATAATACACACTACATATTCGTAGCCAGAGGCTCAAGGTTAAATCAATGACCTCACCCGCGCGCGCGCGCGTGTCTTTTCCTCGCGCCAAGGATATTAACAATAATAATCGAAATTTCTGATAGCTTTAAGGTAGTACCGTATATATACGTGTATAGTTATAGTCATCGGATCGGTACTTTGTTAAGCGTTTTCCATTAATGACTATACGGCGCGATATTATAAAGACGGCGGCGGCGGCAGACCATCGGGTGTCTATCGGCGTATACATACATATATATATATATATTCCATATGATATACGTATATTATAACGTGATGAATTTTAATTGTAATGTGCCACTACAATGAGAACGCCGCCGCCGCCGGTAGCGTTGTTTTGTCCGATTCAATCACATGCGATAACTCACACACACACACACACACACACACACACACACACACACACGTGTTCAAGATATACTGCAGAGGAGAGTCTTTATTTTTACGAATAATTACGACCAAGACGCATATTGCGACACGTAGTACGACAAATTTTTTGAACTCTGAGCGAGACGCGCGGAAATGTGCGCGTTATATTATTATTGTAATATAATGTTGTTCGTAAATGCGTTTGGAATCAAAGACGGTTGTAGAAAAATGAGCTTATACTCCTAGTTCGTAAAATCGTCAAACCGTAAAACATTCAAAGTTACTTTTTCCATCAAATCGACCACACGCGACTACGTATTATTATATCAGTGGTTGAGAGTGCACAAAAGAAGAAAAATGTTTACAAACTAATCGATGGGATATCGACTTCTCAAATGTGCTCAAAGGGGGCTATATAGCCTTTTCTCTCCCCTCACCATCCGGTTCACCGATATAAATAAATCACCTGTCATCTACATAAATATCTCATCCGAATCTAATAGTTTTTTTCTTTGAAAACTTACTATGAAAAACATTACGTTAAAATCGGCTTGCTCAAAAGCTCCAAGAAAAAACTAAATTAATTACGTTCCGAGTCGAGGGCGATTGTTATACTTATAACACATCGATATATTCGCAAGCGACGCGTCTCGTTTTTGGCTCCTCGTTAAAAAATAATTATTATTTTATCGCGATTTTCTATTCTGGAACCGGCAGCGCGCGTCTCGTCTGTATCAACGCCACGGCGGCGCGGCGGCGGCGTAATATCGCGTCCGTTACACGTGTGACGTATAAATACATATCATTATCGCATAGCGCGCGCACGCATATAGATAGATAGATAGACGCTGGCGGCCATTAATTCAGCCAAACGACCGGCCAAATGTTGTTTTAACCGTGACAATAAACAGTCAACTACTTAAAGAGTTTATTTTTTTTCATTTCAAACATTAATTTCGTTTCTTTTTTTTTTCTCCTCGAGCGCAGAGTGTGATTTTTTTAATTTTATCGCGACGGCGCACATAAGGCCAATTCGCTATATTACGACGACAAAAATATAAAACGAATTTTTTTTGATATTCTGATTAGAAATGTTTACGAAAAGACTTAATTATCTTTTAAAAAAATAGTTAGTGTTCGTTGGAGACAAATGCTATTTAGTATTATAAATATAAATAATTTACATTTAATTATTTCTGTATTTTAAATTAATGATATAAATAAATAATACGTATACAAATTATATTTTACAATCAGACTTTATTCTACATCCATATCCTCATCGTCATTATCGACCTTCTCATTATCTTCATCATCACCAACATCATCGTCATCACCAGCGCAAAATGAAGGCAGTCTGAGCATATATTTCTATCAATTCTTTATAAATTCCAGTTATTTGAGAAACAAGCAAAGGGTTCTTAAAAAATTTTCGTGCCGTGTTACCATCGTTACTATTACCTCTACTTTGTTTTGGCTGATCAACAACGAGACCCATTTCTTTGTAATAGTTAGTCGCTATTTTACTTTTTCTTTCCTTTACTTTTCCTTTTGCATAATCCCCTCTTGCTTGCCACTGTTGTAATTCTAATTTATATGCTATATGATGTAAATATTCATAACATCTATGATGTGCATGTAGTATAGAAATACCATATTTGAAGGTGTTTTTATTAAAAGAATGCGCTCAATTTCACAAAGGGGGAAACGGGGGGACGTGCATTTTACATTTTTATACTCGTTACAAGCTATTGTTTTGAATGTGTCAAATAAGTCAGTGGAACTCGGTGGAACTTTTTTTATAACTCTACTTTAAGTTGATATTTTTATATATTTGTTAAACAAAAACAATATTTCTTAAAATAGATATTATATATAAAGTATATATATTATGCTAACAATAATTATTGCATATTAAAGTACATAACTGATGCTTCAATATCCATATTGAAAAATTTGTGATCTTAAATTTTAAAATGAACAAATCGGGTGTAATATTATGACATCAACGTATGTTGTAACAATCGGTATTGGCCGAGCGTCAGATAACCAAACTTTAAGTACACACACAGGCTATTATGTCACGATAACAAAATAAATTATTACGCTACATTATGGACTGGTTTGTAGACAACATTTTAAAGGTATTTTTAATAATTTTGAAGAAAATATTTTTTTCGATTTTTGTCGTCGTAATATAGCGAATTGGCCTTATGTGCGGCGGCGCGACGGTACACGTACGTTTTATTATACCTATAGGTAGTTTCGTCGCGATGTGGTATGCGACTTACGCGTATTATTATGAATATTGTCTCGTACGCTATTATAATAATAGCCCAGGGCGCGGTCAACGAGCGTGTATACACGTGCGTAAAAAGAAACGAGAAAAACGCGCCTCGTTTGGCCGGTTGACGTTAAAAACGGCAAATAATAAACATCGCGTATATTGTGTTTTTAATCGTTAAACGTGCTGAACATCGGTCGTGTGTCGTCGACGTCGTCGTAGCGTTAATATAATAACGCGCGAAACATTGCTTTTTATACGTCCGCCAACAGGCGCCAGCCATCGTACTTCACGTACATTTATCCCCCTCCGCGCACCCATTTCGATTTTTCCAACGCCAAGTGCTCGATTCCTGCCAATTTCTGTCAAAAACTTCCGGAATTCCTGCTCTCGACCCCGGCCCTCGCAAAAATGAAAAAAAACTATGGGTGGGGCTGGAGAAACGTTTCTTTTTTCTCGGGAGTGAGGGTTGAGCTGGAACGCCGGAAGTGGTGGCAGGAATTGAGCACAAGTCAATTTACAAGCGTGGGTGGGGCTGGAGAAACGTTTCTCCAGCTCCACCTGTAGCTTTTCATTTTTTCGGGGGCGGGGGTTGTGCAGGAATTCCGGTAGTGGTGGCAGGAATCGGTAGGAATCGAGCGCTAAACATAAGTGTTGGAAAAAATTGAAAAATCGAAATGGGTGGGGGGGGATGGAAATATTTTTTTTTTTTAATTTTTCGGGGACGGGGGTTGAGCAGGAATTCTGGAAGTGGTGGCAGGAGTCGGGAGGAATTCAGCACTAAATATTGGCGTTGGAAAAAGTTGAAAAAGTCAATTTCCGAGCACGGGTGGGGCTGCAGTTGGTTCGTTATGAATACATAATTATGTAACAATAGCAATAACAATAATACCTATTATATAAGTGTGTTTACGTGAAATCGGAATATATTAAAGTTCGCGTCGGTCTGTGCCAAGCTGTGCGCGCAACCCGACCAATGACGGCCGAGCTGCGTGCGCAACCGGTACCGATCGAGAGAGACGTACTTTCGTACAACGGTTTATGCCAAAGTGCAGTCTAGTGTCGACAGTCGAAGAACGTTCTTCTCGGTTATTTTTCTCCGTAATAGTCGATAATGTCGTCAATCGTTTAAAATTTATCTCGTCGACGACTAATCAAACTTTAAATCGTGACTTTTTTGATTTTTTCTTTCGATTTAAATTGCTTTTTTTTTATCGAGTGATTTTTGTATCTGTGTTATCACTTACTTTATTTCTCAAGCCAATACGAACGCCGAACTTCAACCTCCAACCCACCGACAGGCCGTAAGTAGTACCGATTATATTTATTTAGTCTTTAGATTTAGATATTTGACCGCCACCCTGCCTTTTTTTCCCCGAGATGGCAAAATCATATTTTTGCTACCCTTTAAAAAAATCGTGATTTTCGCATCACACACGTATAACAGTCTAACACATCAGTTATTATAGTAGGTGACTTATTATAAAGACATAATAATATATGACCTCTGTTTCTTTCTTTTTATACCGCCGTCGTAATAATTCGTAAACATTTCCATCAAACTAATTTTTATTTTCAAAAATATCTGTTTATCGATTAAATCTAATAAAAAATACCTATTAAATTTAATTGTTTTATTAATTTTTTTAATTTTGTTTTATTATTATTAATTATTCGTCGATAACTATAGTACCTAATTACCCGCAGTTAAAATAATTTATACAAGTTGTTTTACGGTTTTTAAAATGGGTAAACCGTTGATCTCTTACTTAGCTCTCGCAGAAATGAAATCGAGTTTTCTTTAAAGGTACGATGCCATAACACGTATTAAAAATAACCCGCAGAGTTTGTACGATAAAATATACCTTTGCAAGAATTATACGTGTTTTTATGACTTTTTCGTCGCGGGCTTTGCGAGCTCGTCGTTTGTTCGCGTAACCGACGAAAAATTACGTACGGCGACGGTACAATTTCGATATCAAAAACGGATTTCACGCGCGTAGGCGTATAACTTGTCAAAAATTGTGATTTCGTCGATTAATTAAATTTGACAATGGATAAAAACTGCCGCGGACGTTCTTATATACGTGTAGAGCGACTCGCGCACGTCACAGTTCGGTATAACATGCGGATCGAAGGCGTCCGTGTGACGACGAGTGTGCCTATTCATGTAATAATAGTCGATAAATCGTCGGACACAGCGTCCGATGAGAACTGTCGCGTCTCTCACACACCTATTATGGCGTATTATTCGAATTAAACGCACGCCGCCGCCGCCGCCGCCGTATTCTCTACACATACGTGTCCCGTTCACCGTTTCGTCGTGTCACTGTCGCGGTACGTACGCCAGTACGTTCATTATGTTTTGTTTTCGTCTTATCGCAGACACGCTATAATAAACGTCAGCCTCGCAGGCAGACGACGTCGTCGGTTTCACGGGCGCGTTCTGTCCGGCCGCGTAGCTAGAGATTTTTTCCCGGGTAAGCCCGATGGAAAGGGTGACCGATTACCGACGAATATTTTTGATATTAAAATATTGTTATCAAATAAAAAAAATTGAAAATATCGCGTTACATTATATATATATATCGATTAAAATGTAATTTAACTATAAAAAATAAAAGATCTAACTAGTGGATAGTAGATGTGATCGCGGGGGGTGTTTCGTCCAAATGATAAGGTCGACCGTATCGATTCGCAGCTTTTACGCGTGCGATTTCCATCGTAAACGCGCCTCTTTAGATTTGTTTATCGATAGGTACGTGATTCGAGGCGCGTTTCGATATAAAACCACGTTGCACGCGACCAATAGTTATGAGATTTCGCGAATGATTTCATAGAGCTACTACGGACGACTTTCCCCCTCGTCTCCCCCTCCCTCCCTCCCCCCCGTTCGAAGAGAGCAAAAAGTCGTTCGCACGACGAAAATATATACTTTTTCTCTCTCTCATGATCGTGTTCAATCTCTCCTTAACGATGATTAATGTAGTACGTCATGTCGTTTGATGCAATCAAAGAATTTTTATTGCACTTTGTGTGAGTCTCCTCTCGTGTGCGCGTACGATAATAATACGAACAATATATTCATATGGGAATACGCGACGGCTATGAAACGTGGGCGCACGTGCAAAAAGCGCGCGGGCAAAACTGTGCAAACGATGATTTAAATTTTAAGCGAATGATCAACGGTCCTAAATACTGCGCGCGCCGCCGCGCCGACACCAGCAGTTCATTATTTTGTAGCGTCTCGGGCGATGAGTTCCGCTGCCTCGGGATTTCTCATATATTACTATACGCGCGCGCGCGTGTGTGTGTGTGCGCGCAGTCGAACAGCTCACAGGGTCATAATTTATTTTTCAACGCGGTGCACATGGGCCATAACTCACGGTAATAAGGGATCCAGGAATAAGAGCAAACGACGTCGAAAAAAAAAAACGAATAAAATAGAAGTCGGGTTATGCTTCTATTATGACACCAGCGTGTATGTATATATATATATATATATATATTATATACATGTACAGACAAACACGCGCGCGTACGAAAACAGAAGAACTCGCTCGAATATTATATTTATCTAATAGTTGTCATTCACATGTATCAACGACGCGCGGGTTTTTAATGACGTATCCGGTCGACCGTCGTCGTGATGTGGTACACGTTACTATTACTATTATTGTGTGTGGCGTGCGTGTGTAGCGAGCTTATAATATATTATGTGTAATGTATGTAAGTGTGTTTACACGGGACACGGATTTATTTAACGTGCGCCGAAAACGAGACAAATGTGCAGCGCCGAAAAATACTTAAAACAAGAGACGCGCGCGCGTTCAGAAAAAAAGAAATGTATCCGTATTGTACGAATTCGATGAAAGTGAGTTACGATTTGATAATAATTAGTGTGTACAAATCGTGTTACGATATCGATAACTATGAGTTATTATAATTACTAGAGGTCGGATTTTTATGATTTTACACGTTTGTTTCCAATGCAGTTTAAATAGTAATGAGTAGGGTTCGGAATTTGAAGGCAATATATAATCAATAAAAAAAGCATTTAAAATGTAAAAAAAGGCATTCATAATTTATATAAAAAAGCAATTCATAAATATACTACAAAACTAAATATACTTATAACTAGTGGGTATTGAAAAAAAAATTCACTACCATGTACTCGGATAAGCTGTCTTCAGTAAAACGTTGACGGTTTGGGCTCGAAATATTTTTATACGTCGAAAAGGATCTTTCTACGTCCACCGAAGTTATCGGGGCGTATTTCATACATAAAAAATTATCTAAATTAAAATTACTACTCGTTAAATCGTTAAATAAAACCCATTCGTATAAAATTATTAAATCAACTGAAAATTAAACACAAAAAAGGCATTTATAAGTACAAAAGGAAAAAAAAATATACACCCATCGTCTTAGAAATTAAATGAAACATATTTTTGTATAAAAATTATTTTTCTATTATGATTATTAAAACAGAGGCTTTTGCCTTCAAATCCAAACCCTAGTAATAAGGTATCTTAACGATTCGCGAAACATAGAATTCATAGGGAAAATTTTATTTCGCATAAAAAGCATATTTTTCGGGGATAGAGAATATTCAACACGTTGTTTTGAGAATAAAAAACGATATTTATTACAATATTTTTATTTTCAAAGATTTTATTTTTGTAAATATTTTTCACATAAGAAAATAATAATTATATTACATATTATTTTTACGCGCATCCGTGTACGACGTGCGTACGTTAGCGTTTTGATAATATCGATCGACAATTAATACGGTAATTAACTATGCAAGTAATATACCCTTTTGGGTCCTTTGTAAATACAAAAACTAATCACTAGATATTCCTTATCTATAGCGATGGCACGTGCGGTTTTTAAAACAAATTATTATAAAATTAAACCAAAGTATAAAATGCAATGATATTTTACTGTAATTATATAAAAAAAAAATGTATTTACACTGTTATTGTAAATCAAATAAATCGAATACACTTGAACTTGATAATTTTAATAATTTTTTTTTTTTTTTGCTCAACATTAAAAGAATATTTTGAATGTTCGAGGACATAAAACATCATAATCATATCTGGTATTTTAATTGGATATTAAGAGTATATTTTACCTATTTCTAAACGACACGAAAACACAATATTTTAAGGATTTTAAGGGGATAATAAATACGACCTCTAGTTTATATAACACTTCGCGCTCCATACGGTATTTTTTTTTTAAATCCTTTCAATGTCTCTCCGAGTATAACGTAATCGAATGTAATATTCGATATTATTTCGCCTATATATTTTCACCGACACCGACGGTCTCGACTGTCGAGTATTATTATTATAATAAGTCGACGATCTCGTGATTTTCATTGAGCCTAAAATTCTAATACTAACGATATAGTTAAAAACTGACTATGTTTTTCGTTGATTTGAACTATTTGAAATCATTATATGTTTTGTACATTACGCAGGTGAAAATGCTTTGATAATAGAGGAAAATTTCTGCAACACGCGGCAGACGAGTGGACGACGCGAGTATTGACACCGCGATTAGGTGATTTCTTCTGTTTCATTTCGAGAAATGATTTGTACAACGAGTTGTGTGATTTCCAGGAAAAAAATCTTCTGCGCGGTGAAAAATCTTCTAACGGCATCATTTACGTCAAAGTGTAAAAAAAGGAAACACTCGAGAAGGATAACGATAAACGAATGCGATCTTTTTTGCTGAAATAACGAGTGAGTATGCGACTCGTGTAAGTCGTAATTTGTAAGTCGTCGTGGCGTACAAATATGATTTTTTTTTTTTTTTTTTTAATCGCACGTGGTGTGACCGACATGGTGCAGACGAGAGTTTCGCGATGAAAAAAGAGATATATCTTTATTTTATTCCATTATGTGTTTTTTCTTTTTTTTTTCCGTCAGTCATGGTAGTTTTAACTTAAAAACTTGGTTCTATCATGGACTTTGCGGATGATTTCTTGTAATTCTGTAATTCTTGTTTTCCGTTGGCGATTTGGAAAGTAATTTTTTGAATTTTCTCTACAGTTTCTATAATACCTGATGACATTTGACAAAAAATAACAAAAAAAATTGCAACACTGTTGTTGTTGTTGTTGTTGGTGGTGGTGGTGGTGGTGATGGTGGTGGTGGTGGTAGTAGTTGTAGTTATAGTTGTAGTAGTGGTGTTGGTGGTTGGTGTTGGTTGGTTAGGTGTTTGTATGTGTGCTTGTGGTGACAATTGTTTATCGATTTTACCTTACGAAATTATTTTTTCGAGGGATACTGTAGAGTTGTTGTTGTTGTTGGTAGTAGTGGTGGTCTTGGTCTTAGTTGGTTTGGTGTGTGTGGTAACGACAATTTGTTATAGATTTTATCTTCCGAAACTATTTTTTCCATTTTAACCCCTTTTAACCCCCTCAGGGGGTAATTTTCATAATTTTTCTGCTCTGTTTATAATAAATCAAAATATTTCACGGTATTCTATCTGTGCTCAAACGTGTGAGCGTATATCATGTTCTACGCGTATTTTATGCGTTCGTTACACGCGCGATTCGGCTAATTCGTGTGGGTCTGTCTGTCTGCGATCAACAACATGCGCGATCGTGTGTAAGTGTGTGTGCGTGTGTGTGTTTTTTTTTTCCGTTCACTCGTCTAATTAGTACGAATATTATGGTTTTTAAGAGACGCGCATTTTTTTAATTTTTCTTTTTTTTTTTTTACGCGCGCGTTTAAAGTGCGCGCAACATTCCGAAAAATGCACATTTCGTTTTCGTGCGTTTTAAATTCCCATCCCAAACTATCTACACATCTACCGTGCGACGTTCTATACGATTCGCGTGTGACATAACGGCACAAGAATTTCGATTGAAAAAAAAAAGGAAATTTTTATTGGCGCCGAGAACTCGCTCGCCGCCGCGCCATACATCCGGACAAATTAACGCGGTTAGCTGAAAAAATAAAATCACACAAAATCGAATAATTGTCGATTTTATTTTTCTTTCTCTCTCTCTCTCTCGGTTTCGACGACTGCAATAATTATTATAATAATATATTAAATCGATTCGTCCGAACGTTTGACGTCATAATATTATAATGTACTATTATTAAGTGTAGCTTCCTAATCAGAGATTATATTTTTTAAGGATTTTCAGGAGTGAACCTCGAAACCTACAGTTCGAACAAAAGCTCAATTATTGATGATTGCGATTTGAAATTGTCTTTCGGAATAAAATTCTTAAAATTACCGAAAATCTCACCACTGCAGTGGTCATGACTGATTTCAAATTTTCATCACTATCACTAGGTAAGTACTTTGAATTAATAGTTAACGATCTTCGTGCGAGTCGCTCTTTACGTTTACAATAGAAAATAAACGTGTCAAACGTATACGATAGATCCTATCAACGATTAGGACAGGCCCGGTTTACGAGTGTAATTCGTATATTATAAACTTTTATCTAAACGAGAATGTTTTGATTTTCATATAATATTTTAGTTCGTTAGTCGAATATTAATACTAAAAACCAACTACCATGTGAATTTTAAATTTAGAAAAATTGTCACAGCTGGTGGTAACGTTGATAAACGTTAAACAGTAAAATCGTGTTAAAATTTTAATACATTTCGATACGTTTGAATACGATTGCAGATAAAACATGGTTTTTATTCGATGTAAACGAAATTAAATTTCTCCTAAAAAACCCGAAGTATTTACAAAATAACCGTCGATTTAAGTTTTTAAACGCTTCAGAACAAGGTAGGCCCGGGCCCCTACCAGGCCAACCGGCGGCGTACGGACTTTTAAAGATTCGAATCTCTCTATTAAAACCGGGCTCTCGCCGCTATTAAAAATACCAAACGACGAGGTTACCACTGCGCCGAACCACGCGCGTGTTTATTATTTTTTTTTAAATTACACGCTGTAGGTACGCTGAGAAATAGACAAAACGCGCGGCTAAACGTTCTGGTCCCAAATACGCGTGCCTTCGAAACGTATCATTTATAACCTGCAATTACGTAATTCGCAAACGCACTAAATTCGTACGTAATATTCGAACATTTAAACGCAACGTCATAACATCATCGCCATCGTCGTCGTCGTCCTCAATATTATTATCGTGTTCGGACGGGCGCCCGATGTTTTTCCGGTTATTTCGTAACGTCCGCGCGCTCGTGTTACCGCGTCGGTACCTATACGTACGTGTTCCGAAAACGTCGTTTCCACCGCCGTCGCGAACTCGGCCGTACTCGGCTGAACATCATTTACGTACAATTATTATTAGTTTACGGCGGCAATTATTTTAATTCGTATACAAAGTGCGCGCGGTCCGCCGCCGCGGCGAGGGACGGCCAACCGAACGGTTAGGTCCCCACGTTGAAATAATAATAATAATGATAATAATATTACTCGCCGTGTATACTTATTACGGATGACTTTATATTTTTATTTTATCGTCCACGTGATGCGTGACCAAATACGTTTAAAAAGTCTTTGTGTACGCGTTTATAGTCGCCGCCGGGTGTATTAACAGAAATATTAATTTTCAACTCGGAATAAATACACCGACTGTTGCAGGTATGCGGCGCGTATTGTACACAAAACATCCAACTCGGTCGGCTAAACGCTGCGTGTAAAGTGTAAACGATTAAAAACCGACGCCGTCTTAATATAACGCGTGTCCTGCGCGCGGCCAAAAATTTCCAAAACCCGTACGACGAACGTATGAAACATTAGTATATACTCGTATACTCGTATATTATGTCATTTCAATTGGGTTGGTTATAAAAAAAAAAAACCGATTAATTTACCAAACGGGATTTTTCTTCTTTGAAAAACAATCGTCGCCAACAAGCAATACATGCGTCACGCGCTCGCGTTACCTAATTATAAGTGAAAGCTCTCCCGGCCGTCGCAATTAATTATTTAATTATAAATATCAAGTCGTGTGTATTGTGTTTGTTAAATTATTTCCGGTGCGCGCGATAAATAATATAATGTATTTTGTCGTCGTTTTTAAACAGACAAAAGAAGCGTTTGTATAATTGTTATTTATTTAATTTAATTTTTTTTTTTTTTTTTTTTACGCCATCAGACGTGTTCGCCTATTATGTGTGTGTGTGTGTAGTGTGTGGTATAAAAGTAAAAAAATTGGCTCGTCGCGCGCTATCGTAACGTCGTCGTCTGTCTGGTTACTATAATAATTATATACACGATATTAGTGTTATTTTTTTATTTGTTCATTATTATTATTATCGTGGTTTTTATTGCGGCGAATTTCGAACGAGTAGGAGAGAGACGAGCGCGCGCGCGAGCTTGCTGCGGGCGAGCGGGTGTAATTTGTCGTCAAACGCGACACGTCGCGCGCGCGGTCCGGAGCCAAAATATTATGATATCGGACAGCAGCTAGCGGCTAATTAACCCCAAACACTAAACAGATTTGAATAATAATTTGTTTGTCGTGTTCGTTATTTATAAAACTCGTACACGTCGCTCGTTATTCGGTCGATGTACACACACACACACGCGAGCGCCCACACGTGTGTATCGCGTATTATTATAGAAAAAAAAAAAAAAAACGAGGGGAAAAATGTGAAAAATAACAGTCCATCAATTGATAAACCGCATTGTTATTCATTTAAATGTATATTATGAAATATTGTCAAAATCACCATCACCTCCGTCGTTTTCCCGGCGCGCGTACATATAATATGTATATTATTGGTATACGGTCGAATTAATTGCGTCCCGACCGCGAGTACGAGCGGTATACATATATTAATGCAGGCTCCTATAAAACACTCGTATGTATATATATTATAATATCGTGTATAGGAAACAGATGTGCTCCGCGAACCGTAACATATTTTTAATTGTTCTGTATATACCGGTAACACTGCGTGACACGCACTTCCGGCCGCAGTCGCTCGCGATGCAGTCCCCACTGATTTTACTTAATTAATTCCCCGTAAATGTATACGCATATATATAGGCGGCGGCGCACAACAACAATAGTAAATGATAAATAAATAACGATAATAATACGATTGCCTACGGAAAAAATAAGTGTGTGTTTTTTTTTTAAAATTTTTTTAATACGCGCACCGCGCACCGCCTTTTACGGAAAGTTCTTTCGAAACGCTTTGAGCAAAACAGTCGATCCCGTTGTCCAGTGATGGCGTAGATAGAATTTTTTGCTGAGGGGGGGGGTCATTGTTTAAGAGTCAATTCATACTTAAAGGTTTATTTAAATAAGTTATTTTATTAATTTTAATTTGTACATAATATACTGTCGTGTATATTTCGTATTTATAATGAAAACATCATTTTACTATAATAATATGTAGGTACATAATAATTAAATATCATTAAAAAAAAAAAAAAAATATCTGGGTGGTGGAAACCCTTTACACCCCTCCCGTAACTACGCCACTGCCTTTGTCCCGAGATATCCGATAAATATATTGTCATTCGATCGCTCTACCCACTTGTACTCGAATTTTCCAAGTCTTTTGTCACATTTTTGAAATTATTAATATTTAAACTCTGTATACGTATATCGTTGAATATCATAATAATATGGAGACCGTATATTTATAATAATGAAAAGGAAAAAAGAGATGGACTAATAATATTTTAACTCGACCACAAAGTCCTAGTACTAAACTGCGAGTAAATTTTAATATATTTTAACGATAAGTACGTATCAAAACTATTTATTGTATATAAATTCGATGATATAGCATTGGTATAAAATAGCTAAAAAAATCTCCTTTTGTTTTAGTACATTAGCGTATACTTTATTGTTTTACATTTAAACGACGACGGGATTAAAACCACGTTCTATAAATGGGTATAAAAAAACCCGTCGCGTTCGACATTTGTCGGGACAAAAGGACACGACGCTGAAAAAAACACAGACGGTCCCGTTTCGAACAGGATGTATGGTCACCCTCACGCTATGAGCCGAAGAAATGTAAAATTAACAACATCGTTGGCCCGTGGAAAACGTTTTCCATCGATTAAAAAATTATACTGTGTATAAACGGCGCGGCGGTCGGAAGCACTAATAGTATCTAAACGCACAGTCATGCGACTCGAGTTATTTTTTTTTTTTAATTCTATAATTATCGTAAGTTTTGACACGAGTTTTTATGCTTTTGAAACTTTTTCTCTGTTAATCGATTGCACGCGCAATAGAACTTTGAGCGGCGACGACGACGGTAGCGAACGGCTCGCGCGTTATTTATTTACGTTTCTTTTCTTTTTTCTCTATGTCAAATTAAACGCGCACGGCCGGTCGTCGTGTGCTAGAGGCACATTATTTAGTATACGCGGGACGAGGGAATTCAGAAAAGATATAAAAATAACCGGGCAATTTTGAGAAGAGCCACGCTAGGCGACACCACTAGCGTTTGGATTTTTTTTTATCCGTATTTTTTTTTCGTTTTCGCTAGCGCTTTATATAACAAATAATGGTACGTACCGCGAGGTTTTGGGAGGACCTGTGCTCTTCGATACAAATGTTGTAACCGAACAGTAATCTCGACGGTGTTTTTTTTATTATTATTATTATATTCGGATCGTTACAGCCACTGTTCACCCGCTAGCGCAGCTCTGGCGGTGTGAAAGGGTTTAACGCGCGGCCACACGTAATGGTTATTATACCTATATATCGTACGGCCGGACCCAAAACCATTATAATATTTTACTTTTGAATTTTGTCTCGTGTTTTTCGTCTCGTATACAACACGAACATTATATTATTATTATTATTAGATGACTTGGACGACGATATTCGGTAGTACTCGAAACACACACACACACACACAGTATAAGTATTATATTGTGTGTGGATACGTCGTATTCACCATGAAATGCTTTGTATTCAATACGTTTTAAACTGGAGAACATGCGTGCAACCGAGGAGAAGACGTATTTATATACGTGTACACATTATACAGGTATATATATATGTATATGTACGCCGGCTACCTACACGTGTATATAATACGTATCGGTTCCCTTTTGTCGTCACACAGAAAACCCATGGTAATCGTTAATAAACCGTCACGAATTAACAGCTTGTCCGTTTAGCCTCAGGGCAAAAATAATGTTTCGGTATTTTATTTCTTTAAATTTCCGACCGTCTACGCGACGACGACGTAACAACGATGACGATAATAATAATAATTTTTATAAATCTCTATAATACACAACGCGTTGCTCGCGACGAGATAAAACGCCGGGCTGGCGATTTACCTGAAAAAGAGAAAACCCGAAAAAAAGAATTAAAATACAAACGCCGCCGCCGCAAATACTATATCTCGACGTTTTCGCGGTGAAATTATATCGTCGCGTCGTCGTTAAACTTTGCGTTTATATTAATATGACGGATATATCGCGCGTCCCGCGAGAGTTGACCGTTTCAAAGCGGGGCGGTATACTTGTTATGGGAAAAAAGAAAAAAAACTCCATTTTACCCCCCGTCCACTTTAAATTGCGAATCCTCTCGGGACGCCGCCGCCGCCCGTATTATATTATATTGAAGGTACACAATAATGATAATATTATTTATACGATGTTTGTCGGCGCGAACGATTTTTCTACTGCGAACGCGTTGTCATTAGATACCCCCCCGGCTACCTGTTAAACTATCCGTATATTTTATGCAGCGGCGCAGCTGCAGCTGCCGCCCCGCGTGCGTATTCGGCCGTTTATAATAACGTTATGATCTATTACACGATACGCGAACGCTTTCATAAATTATGTTAATATTTTCGTCATGAAAAAAAAAATAAAAAAAATAGGAACAAATTCGCTAAAACATTATCCGCAGTCTATTTCGTCACAGTCGACTACCCGCACGCCGCCGCCGCCGACTAGGATTTCCATATTTTCAAATTTTCGCCCTCTCATATTATTATTACGTCGGTATTACCATAAAATATAAACTCTGCACCGGTGGGCTCGACGACCGGTGTTAATTAGTTCGTCGTCACCGGCGCCACGGTTTTTCGTATCGTTTTTACTTTTCGCAGAAATAGTTTTGTATGATAATATTTTCAATAGCCGCGAGTGCCGTAATTTTTTTTCCGTACCTTATCTGCGGGCTTGTCTTATTTATTCACAAAAAATACTACACTACATTATTATTGTATTTACGACGTTTTAAAATATTTAAAAAAACATTCGAATTCGGAAAAAAAACGGCCTTTGAAGTTTTTCATTCGTATAATAGCATTTGTTTTGTTGCATCGATGCAGACGAACGTGTATGCGAAAACGTTATATTGTCCATCGCGCGTTTACCTATGTTAAATAATCGCTGGCAGAACCGTCATTATTATTCGTCCCTTCGCAGCGAATCCATTCGGATGTCTCCGGCTTAAATTTAAACAACATGTTCGTCGTGTATATAGTAATATAATATAATATTATACGTATGCTAACACGTCGCATTAGTATAATGTTTTCGTCGCACGGCGGCGGCACAAAATGTCACTGCGCGTAAGAGAGTGAGCAACAAAAAAATACGTAATTTGATACACGATAGTTGTCTATAATATCACGCGCTACACGGTTCCTTAATAAAAATTAATTTCGGCGTCGGCCCGCCCCACGCGTGGTGTAGAATTCAAAGTACAATTACATTTGTTGTTGTTGTTGTTGTTGTTGCTGGTTTGATTTAAACGACACAGTAACAGACACTCGACACGACAACGACTTCTCAGAGCAACCCGAACCCGTGCGAATAGTATTTTACAACATTATGAGAAACGATTTCACGGTCGAACGAATAAAAAATACTCGTCAGAGTTCGATCGTCGTGAAGAAAAGAAAAACTTATGGCGATCGATCGAAAGCCGCGATACAACACTATGGTAATATTTATTATACACAGATTAAAAACGGCAACGTAAAACACACGAGAATAAATAGGTAAGATGCATTGATTTAATATTATTGTCATCTGATTTTCAAAATACTCGGTCGTCATTTCGTGTATAAAATAATAGAAAAATTGTCAAAGTCAAGGCTCACGTTGTCGAGCGCTATAATATTATAGGCGTGGCTTTTATCGAAACGAGCCCCTTTTCGACCATCACGATTATAACCGGGATTCGGATTTTATAGCACTGAAAAGTACTGAAATATGCGCTATATATAATGTGCCCTAAAAAGATAAAAAAATAGCAAAAAAACGAAAAAATCAAAATTTTATTACCCAATTAATACGTTTATAAAAAAAAACTTAAATTACCTTCGTCTGCAGTTGACAATTAAAAAATAAAATAAAATTTAATGAACACCGTGAAGACATGACGTTTTGTATGCAACTATTCAAAATTATAATATAAAACATCATATGATATGAAATATTATAATTTATAACCGTATCGAACGTTTCATTTCAGCCCGGCGGCGGCGTAAATACATCGTGAATTACGTTCGTCTCCGAGGAACATACTGGGTACGAGTAAAACATTAATACAATAGTAAGTTCATATCACGCATTACCATTGGGAAAAAAAAAAAAATAAAAGAAAAAAGCCATGTATATTAAAAGACGAATATTGTAATACGAGAAACACAGTAATTCAACTCCGGCGAGGATAATATAATACGTAGATGCGTACATGCGCGTATTACATGGTAAATTAGTAACGGACAAGCCGTCCGCGCGTATGCGACCAGTGTTCAGGCGATTGTACAACGACTCGAAGACGCAAGATTTAAGTCCGGGTGTCGTAAGACGGGATTGGTATCTAATATGCTCTCGTACATAAACGGCTAACGTACGAGTAATATTGTTATGTTGATTTATTTCTTCGGATTGAGACGTTGTAATGACGTATTTAAGCGGATTCCGTACACAATGCGCGTTCTTAGACAAACGATAGTAATTATTGTGGTCGATATTATTATGATTCGCGGAGCCTTGGAACGGCTATTCTGTCTATTCTGGTGCGGCTTCATGGTCCCGTCACAGAATAGGTTTGAATAGCTGTTGATATTGTAGTTTCAGCGATCGTAGGTATACTTCGATCGTGATTAGATAATACTGCCGGCTCTACACGTCGTTATTGTGACGGACAATAATAATTGCATACGCAGACGGCGCGCGGCGGCGGCGGGATATTATCGCGAAAACGGCACCGGCTCGGTGGCGTCGGCAACTAAACAAGTACTTGTTTTAGACACACGATATTATATCAATAAAATACCGTTTTGCCAATGCGTTTATAACGCTGTGTGTAGTTGTATTTCAATAGCGAAAACACACTTGAGACTATTTCGTTTACGAAAGTTTTAAAAATACGTTTGGTCGGGACATATAATTTTATCGCTTTTGTGACACGTTATTGACGTATATCAGAGCACCCGTATTGGATTACGGGTTGCTGTCGTTTTTTTTTTTTATCTCGTCGGGAAACGTTGGCAAACACATTAATTATTATGTCGCATCTGTTCGCAGTGTTGCTGTCGAAAGATAACAAGGGCGGAATCATCTAGCAGAAAGAGTGGTCGGAAATTGCAGATAAAGCGACACCGTGAACATACTCCGAGGACAAGGTCCGCATTTGGTCTGTAACATATCTGCATATCACTGTACTCTAGAAGTAAGTTCTTACATTTGAAATAGCAAAAACTATTATTAAATCGATCTATGATAGAATTATTGACCGATTCATAATTCCGATTACATTTGTCAACATCGCTTACATATTATATGGTAAATTCAACGCAAGTGCGTATGGTTTTAAAATCAATTGAAATTTTCACGCGCTATCAAAATATTTGTCGAACCTTCCGTAAACGCTAATAATAAAAAGTTTTAATCGATTGAGTATAAATTCACTCGAGTAAGCATCTAGCACGAAATCGCTTTTAAACGCTTCGTAATTGAGATGTTTTTCTAATGTCGCGTGAACACAAACCTCTATAAAAACGCGGACGATACGATATTATAGTGACCCGTAAAACGTTTCAAACACAAATCGTGTCCGTTCCTTTAAAACCTTTTTTTTTTTTTTAGAAAAGAATTATTTTGAAACACAAGACGTACACACACAAGTTACTTACGGGCATAACGCGTAAACCTGTGTAATTTTTTTCGAGATTGTATACATTCGTCGAGATGATTTTTATACCTTCGGAAACTTCATAATAAGAACGTTGTAAGTACACGCATTTACGCGTATAAATATAATATACATACTACTATATATAGTCTTCTAATCCTCTCAGATTTCACGCTTTATAAAAAACGCGACGCGGGAATATAGCGGACTCGCTGCTGCACCTATGTCGTCGAGCGAGGTCGAAAAACTTTAGTTTTTGCAGAAACATCATCGGCCGCGACTGTACCGCAGTGTGTTATTCGAAGCGCTTCTCGTGAACAAGGGATTTCTTTTGCACAGACTACTCATTGATATCAGTGATGGTATGCATTTAGTATTCACTACATAATATAAATGCTATACTTATACGATTGAGTATTAGATTCTGAGCAGAACGAGAGAGTCGATGGTTTTACAGTGACGTTTATTTATTATCATTATTATTTTTTTTTTTAAAACGAATTAATGATTATAAGACGTGCTTTTAAATCGGTACAGTTTTCAAAATTTGAATTTCCTAATATTTTCATTAATAACTGAGAAAAAATTGTAGTTTTCTGAAAGTTTTAATAAACTAATCATTAGTTACTAATGTGACAAAAAGACTTGTCATGGAAACGTAACTTCGGTCGATAGGGGCAGCGGAGTAACTAGAGTAACGTGATTACATTTACTGATTCCGGGGGTAACAACTGCCCGTCTCATAGGTCAGACATGCTTTTAGGACATAACACTTCCAGCCCAAGTAATAATTATGCATATTATATTATCATCGATTTTGAAAATCAACGCCGACTTCTTTGGACATAGATCCATGCACCTCCGGACCTTCCTCGAGCGGTTCAGAATCGTTTTTCCAATGCGACGAAACATTGAATTCAAATTTAAGATCAAGTACCGACAAGCACATCGACATCGTCTCACCCCTCTTGAAAAATGTTTTCGCACGAGGCTTTCAAAAATACAATACGTAAGTGTAAACTAGATTTATTTTATTTTTAATTTCTCGTAAAAACGTCGTCTCGTGTATAATACAGCCGCGTCATATACATGTCGGTCTCGGGCGAACCAGTCCAACGTTTCGGACCGACTAGCGCGTATATTACAAATATTATTATCATATTGTAACGCGTCCGTCGTCGTATTAACGATAATAGACGATAATAATAAATTAAAAATCCGTCTCATCCGACCGTCAATCGCGGCGTTCTAGTACACAATAGCGTGGTGTTGTATACGGCGCGTGTCATCCCTGCGACCGCCGCAGGACGACGGCGTCCTCCGTGTATATTAATCGTGTTATTCGAAAACGTATCGAGTACGCGCGAACATACTACACGCCGGGCGTATAATATTTTATGTATATAAATTACAGGCGTTACGCTGGTATTTGGGTACACGGCTGGCCGGCGTACGTACAGTGCGCGCCCGTTATTACGGGCATAACCTTCGACGTGAAAATCTCGTGTTTACCCGGAGTTAACGGAGGTGAAAAATGCAGTGTGCCCATATGTACGACATTAGTCTCGGTTGTTTTACGAGATGTGTCTATTGTTAACTAGATTAGTCCGGGGGGGGGGACTCTAATGGCCACGGCACCGCGTGTATAACACGCATATATGCATATATACACGCACCGCAGCTCGCCGCGCCCAAGTCCGCGCACGCTATACGCGTATGTAACATACGTTATGAATATAACACTATCGGTGCGTTGAAGTCTATTCCGTCGATTTCACGGTGATGTCCATTGTTGTGTGTTACCCCCGCGCGCGCGCGCGCGCGACAATATAATACGCGAGCAAGCGCTCGTTTTCTTCGGGGGAAAAGCATATACACAAATATTATATACATACCTGGCGTACACGACGCGGTATACAATAATATAACGACAATAATAGTTTTAAATTACTCTCCACGCTGCCATCAAGGACGCGGCGTTATTATTAGTTAATTTCAAAAAAGAAAAAAACAGAAAGAAAAATGATTTATCGCGGGTGCCGTGTGTTTTGTCGTACACATTATTATTATTAAACATGTAATCCGGCTGCTTGCGTGGACACGTGTTGATGATAAACGTCGCGTGTGTGTGTGTGTGTTGTATGAAGACGACGATAATACGATACGGTCGTCGTCGTCGTGTGGTATACGCCTAATTAGACGTTCGTTTAGAGAAAAAATCGCGTCCTTTTCCCGCGCACTCGGCCACCCGCCTCTCACCCGGCAGCCAGTGCGCCGAGTTCAATATTATTATTATTATATGTTTTACGCGTGATTATAACGACGCGTATACGCATACCGGCCGCCGTTTCGCCCGCGCGTCTTTATCTCGATGACGGCGACCGTGTGGTTTTAACGAGCCCCACAAAACGCGACTGTAAATCATGTTTTCGGTTTGAAACGTCCGTAAATAATAATAATTATCGAGAATATTGTCACGTATACACCTATTATGCGTATACGTATATTATTATTATGTATTAATGGTCTCGGCCGCCCCGACTCGGATACTAAACCGCCCGCTTCTCACGGGCTATTAGTCGCGAAATAATAAAACTACTGCGCCGATTGTCGTTAACGTTTTCGTTAAATACGAATGTTTATGTAGTCTACTAACCGGCGGTGGCGCGTTTAATTGTCGGGCCAACTCGGCCGGAGCCCGCAGAGAGCACGTTCGAAGAGGGTGCCGATCCATCCACTGGCGAATATTTTCACAATTAGGTACGCGGCATATTTTTGGTTTTCGCGATAAATAGTTCTAAAGGATATTATGTTGTCCCGTTTCCGCCCACGCAAATATAACACACCAAAAAGCACGTATAAACTGTATAAATCGTGCGAGTTTTATAAAAATACACAAATGGGTTATATAATAGAATCAATTGAATAGGTATATATGCATACAGTTAAATGCAATGCCTGTTTTAACAACTAAAACCCGCTGTTTGTCGACCTTTTTCGTTTTCTCTCTCTCTTTTTTTTTAATTTTTGGCCACTTGAATTACGTCACCATTAATAAATAGCCCGTGTTTTGTTTGAAAGTCTGTAACGGTATACATATAAAGGTACATTTTGCGTGTACTTCTGTATATATACATTTATACATATATATATATATATTGTATGTACTATAAGTATACACTGTATACATACACACACATTTCATATACATATACTGCAGCAACACCACAGGGACTTTATCGAACGTGAAAAGCAGCAAAACACGTTGCATAAAGCCACCCCGCATCCACACACTCACACACATTATATATAATTTATATAGTTATGTAGTGTGTGTGTAGGTATAGTAGGTCCAAGTGCCATCAGTCCAGTTATATTAAGCTCCAACAAAATGGCGGCGGCGGCGGCCGGCTAATTCGATTCCCGCGCCCTTTCACCGTTAATTGCCATTACACACTCTAAACAATAATATAAACTCGTATATACCCCACGAGATTCTCTTAGCCCCGGCACGCACAAACCCACAATTACCGCCATTTCGTTAACACACACACACACACACACACACACACACACACACACACACACACACACACACACTTTACTACTTGGCGCGTACACGCGGCCGGTATATTATATTTGTGCGTGCGCACGCGCGCGAGGTTCTTTTTGTTGTTGTCCGGTTCGCTAAAACTATTATACGCATATACGCCATATTATTATATTATATAACGTACCGCGGCAGAACAGGACCGGGTTGTACATTCTTATCGAGCGAATAAAAACAACTGGCGCGCGTGTACACGGTATAGAAATAATTACCCACGCGGGAAAGAAAACGCGTTTTCAAAATTCCGTAATTTTAATCCTCGTCTCTGTTTTCAAGCTGTACTAAAAAGTGAAAATCATTAAATTACGCTTGTCGAATACGTGTCGTAGTAAGTAGTCTATATGAGAAATAAACCCCTGTGGTCCGGGGTTAGAATTGGACCACAGTAACTCCTGCTTATCGTAAGAGGCGATTAAAAGGAGGTGGCTGGGGGGGGGGCAGCAGTAACGTTTCCGTTAACTAACCAATCGGCGCGGATTGAAAAACAAAAACTATAATAAAAATATGTGAAATTTCGTTCCAATTTAGTTTTAAATATCATATTTTGTACTACTCGTACAATTTTTAGAGAAAACGTTAGTATTCGTTGGTCAGGTACTTGCGTCGTTTTTTTAAAATCGTTGAGAATTAAGTGCTGTGACTCCCATATATATATACGAGTATATTACGTTATTAATGAAAATAAATTGAAACTTTTTTGACTTGGCGTAAATGAACATTTCCAATATCAAAGCTATTGATTTCAACCCTAAAATACGACAACTTTATAGTAAATAGTTTAATAACCAATGCGGAGAAAAAAACCTCATACCGAACGGACTGCAGAAGTCAACGGAAGTTTTTTCACACCTCCGCGATGGGACATCTTGCAGCATACAAGTACATACGTAATATTAGTCTACGATTTTCGATTATAGTTTACACTCGGTTCAAATGTAGAGCTCGACGGCGCGATTCGGTCGGTCAAAAACGTGTGCGGTTATATTAGATATATTATATTTTATTACGTTTATAGTCGTGCGGGCGGCGGACACGGCGCAGGCGGAGGCGGCGGTGCCAGTACGAATAATAATAATACGCGCGCGCATTAGGCGGAATGACCGTAAGGATTTATAATCTCGCACCGGTAGAGCTCTCGGTAGAGAGAGAAAAAATAAAATCGTACGCGCGGCGTTTGAAAATTATGAATTAAAAATAAAAGAAAAACCAGTGCCGAGTGAGGATCAATTAATATGTCGTTAAGTATATAAAATAATATTATTATATATTCGTATTATAAATGTACGTGTGGCCGTCGTCGCCGAGACTGTATAATGTACAACCCGACCGGAGGAAGGAGGCGAATAATTTTTACGGTGGCCCCCGACGTACATATAACATTTTATATTATATAAACAATTAATCATTTTCGAATGGTTTTCGTTTTGTTTTTACGCGTCGGGCAATTAAGTGCGCGGCGGCGGCGACGGCGGTTTATGATCATTTTGGCTACCGATGTTGTTGCTGCTGGTCATCATCGCCGTCGTCGTCGTCGCCGCCGCCGCGCCGCAATTGACCTTTGACGAGTACATCGGTAAATGTACGAGTAGGTTAGGTGCCGGCCGGGGTTCGTACGTCCACACGTATTTTATGACACAGGGTGTCCCGCGGAGATATGACGAACGCGTTTGTTTTTACGCGATTTTTTTTTCGAACGATTTTCATATTTCCGCAGCGCTCCGGATAAACGTTTTGGGACTCGAAATCGTATTCCAATAAATACCGACGTAGTCGCGATCATAACAATTGTGATTTTTAGAAACGTTTCAATGTTGTAACAATAAAAGTCATTACGTTGGTCAGAATTCCGACACCCTGTACAGTGTAAGCACTATTTATCTCTCGAACGGGCAAAGCGTTTCCGGTGGCGGCACCGTTGCTACCTGTAATCAGTCTTACGCTGTCCAGGACGAGGAATTTTCCGTTCATAAAAAAAAAATTGATAATTAATTATAAAATCAAAGCTTCGACCGTACAGCATACGCGTCGCGCAAGTGTTATTTACTACCGTCGCGCGGTAAATTATAAACGCGGCCGAGTCCGTTTGCCGAACGCGCGCGCGCGTCACTTTTGGTTTTACAGTAGTCGCGCCCGGTCCATCGAGTTCAATGTTGTTCAAGATATAATTATTGCGCGCCGGTGTACAACTCATCGATCCTGTGCCGAAAAAAAACGGAAACGAAAGAATCAACGCGGCTATTATTCTGCGAGCCTGAGAAAACGTGTTCGCCAAACGATTTACAAACACCACTGCGGCGTGGATAGTGGATACTAATCGAAAATAATAATAATGCGAATTCGCACGATATTCAACGCGCCCCGGCGCGGTATGGTTGTCGTATGAATTACTCCGAGTGCTAACGAGACCGCGGCGACGACAGAATCCGAAGAACGAGACGCCGAAGTTCTAACTTTCCGAGAATTAGATCCCGCCCCAGAGGCCCAGCACGAGACCTAGACAATTAATGTCTCCATAATTATTATAGTGTCGGCCCCGATACTCGTACTCAGTAGAGTAAAACTGGCGGAAGACAAACTTCCCGAGATTGTATTTGCTTGCCTCCTCCTCCGGGGGCGATCGGAGGCCGGGGAAGGGATTGTATGACTCGTTAAGTTTCAGTACGACCTAGATGAAATGTATGATAAATCTTCTTCCAATAATTATTGTAAACTCGTTGTAAATCAAACTCGTTGACCAAAAATAAGATACATATTTTCAGTTCGTTGTACAAGTGGTGTAAGAAAAGAATTAAATTTCGCGTATATAGATGCAGTTTTATTCCAGAAGAAATTTCGGTCGAAAAAACGATTCGAATTTGATCTAATGTTGCTACAAATGTACGTACAATTTAGTATTTCATTTCGTCATTACAACGGGCACCCGCGTTGGAAAATTAAATACCACATTTTGTAAACATTCCTTTCTCTCCGGAGAACAGTGCAGTGACCGAAAGTCGTTTTCAAACGAGATCGGATCATTTAGTTTGTGGTCGAAATGGGTATAGCTGTATTTATAGGTAATAGATGCAGCTATAGGTATATGTATATTATAATACGTTGCTAATTATTTCGCAATTGTAATACGGCGGTGCACCCGTACGGGTAATGAAACATTTTGTAAAGAAAAGAAAAAAACAATTTCAACATGACATTATTAATTAGCTACAAAGAAAGAGGTCACAGCGAATTGAATTAAGAACAAACGAAACCCTGCGGTCGGAGTGTATCGGATATCGTGCAATCATAATACACACAATACGATAAATATTTACTGACAATGGGAATAATACGCTATGCCGTGTCCGCAGGCAACGCGTGTATGTATATTATTTGTAATTAGTAAATCGTCTAATCAATCCGAGGGAATAATAAATAGAAGCGCGCGCATAACACTATAATAACATCGGGCGCGATAAAAAAAACCTTTATATTTTTATTTTTTCTTCTGTCTTCCGCGCGCTAAGAATTCCCCGCGCGCGTATTGCGCATGTAAACGTGAATTTTTATCGTTTATTTTCTAATCCCGTCTATAAGCAGGTATCGAGAACAATAATAACAACAAGCCGCCGCAGCGGACGTATATAGATGTGCGCGCGCGTTATAGCGGCAGCCGATGTCTGATTAGATTTGTTCATTAACTCTCCTCGCGTAATGATATTACAATAATACAATACGTCATATACTTTGAAGTGAGTTTAACATATACCAGTAGATAGGTATATACATTGTATATAGATCGCGCGTATATTATTATCGCGTAGTCGAGTCTGTACGAATGGAATATTTCTTTTAAAACACACGCCGTGTACGCGTTTACCTTCTTCTACACATTATCACAATACCAGCCGCATTGTATTAAATTAATTGAAAACTTCAATTATCCCATTAGATGGGGGAAAAAAAAGCGCGATTAGACAACAAGAGCGTGTATTGTTTACGATCACTATAAAATTCGCGTGTTTTTATAAAAATCGACGCATTATCACGTTGTTATAATATATTGTGAGTTGTAATAATATATTATAATATTGTCATTATCATTATCCTATTATAATACGTATATTAAGGTCACCGGTCCGTGGTCCAGTTTAAAAGTTGTCAGAAGAAAACAGTATACACAAAGCGTCTATTGTTTATATATATAAAAAAATAAATAAAAAACTCACACATTATATGGTTTTACGAGAGTCTTTAAATAAAAAATTGTTATTACAAATTAATAATAATTATCCGATAACGCGTCAATGTAAAATATTTGTACAAGAACCTGATGCGATTTAGTAGAACGGTCGAGTGTTTAAAATTAATATCGATTTCAACGAAAACCAATTAATACTACCATATAATATTATATCATATTTTCCAGGGTTAAAACTGTCTCTGAATTTTCCTCAATTCTATACGAAAACGTTTTAGCACGTGAATCATTCTGACTCTTTGATTTCAGAATTTAACTGTACTGAAAGCCTCTCAAGAACGCTCGTGAAGTCGAGAATGAAACGATTCGTTGCGACTAATAGGAGGACGAAGTCTAACACGATTCCCCGTGTTTTTTTTTTTTTTTTGGATCGAACCGTGATGTTTCGTCAGTATAATAATAATCGACCGAACGCAATCAAAGAATAATCGTTCTTTGGTCGTCTTTGGAGCGATCGACCTAACCGTTAAAGTAAGTAACGAATCGTCCGTTCGAAACGGTCGATCGATATGATCTAGAGTCTAGATTCTAGACGATGCGTCTATTTTCTTTTCGTTTTACTGTACTCGCGTAGCTGGACATTTTACGTCTGTTCTATTATCTTCGCTACACCGAAGTCCGGTGGCCGGAGCGGCTGCGACGTGCAAACATAACGTCATAGCGATAATTACAATATATAAATCCGGCGGGATCTAGGTGGTTATGTTCGCGGCAAAAGGAGAGGTCGTATCAAAGGAATCGTTTCGCGCCGATGTATTTTTTCGCGTGCGCGCTATCGACTAACTATTGTGTGCTACAGCGAAGACGCGCGTTCTTTTCATACACGCCGCGACGACGACGGGCCGGCGCGGCGTCGTCACATTTAAACACACTTAAAAATCGGCCGGGCCGCGTTCTCATCCGTTTCTATCGTTATGATATTATTACATATATGTTTCCGTTACGAACGCCGCGCGCCGTCGTCATTATAATGGAAATGGTGAAAAAAAAAAAATTCATAATAGATAATACCGCATTTTCGACCGCGTCATCCGAATATATCGGCAAACGTTTATATAAATAATTATTATAATGCGACCGTTGCGGCGGCGTCATACATATAGGCGTACCGCGCGCCTCCTTACCCCCAGCTCTTTTCCCGCGCTAATAATACAATACATAAAGGGTCAAACGGTTTTTTTTTCTTCTTAAAACTTTTTTTTATTTTAATTAAACTCTATTTTCCCCCGCCCTCCATCCACCACTCGTACGAGATAGGCGAGCCGCGGAGAAGCTCGCAGGTATTATACTATACATACGTATATACGCTTTGTAGTGATGTTACGTCAGACCATTGGAAGTGTTCCGGTCGGATATTATTATTATAATAATAAAGAGCGTCTTCAATGATGACGACGACGACGGCGACGCCACGGCTTCTCCGATCAAAGGAGCCGCACGGTAAACAGTCAATTTGGCGGCGGCGATTTTTTCGTTAAGGGCGCCACGAGGGCACCGCCCCCCTGAACAGGAAAAAAAAGAAAGAGAAAAAAAAATACACTCGTTAATTGCGCGCGAGGGGCTATTGACGATTGCGAGTGCGTGTACATGTGGATGATGACTTGCACGATCGACACGTATATTACATATACATATATATATTACTCGTATATTATATATAAATATGTGCTCTATAGATATATATAACGCGAGAGAAGCGGAGAAAATATATTATACGCGTTATATATAAATATTATATACGTCATTTCGTACGCGTGTACGGGCGAGAGAGAAAGAACGGTAAAGGGGTGTTGGCGGCGGCGGCGGTGGTGGTGACTTGGCGAAAAACGTGGGAATCGAGAAAAGGGCCGCGCGCTCGTGTGAGTGTGTGTTTTTATTTTTATATAACCGACTTATTACGTTTAATTGAATGTAAAATTTCTCGAAAACGTTCTCTGCGCGCACACAATAATGTATATGATACAGTGCGGACACCGAACGATATTATACATTACCCCGCCCCCGTCTCGTCGACCGCGCCGCGCACGAATGATCGTCACAAGACGAGCGGCCGCGGCACACACACACACACACACGGCTGGCTGTGGGTGTCGTCGCCTTGTGTCTGTGGACCTCGCGCCGAAAATCCGATCGTTTTACGTTTGAAAATATTTTTCTCCACCAAGCAGAACTCGTGTGTACGCGCGTGATTTCGCCTGTACGGATATTAGGCCCACAGACACGTCGAACGGAAAAGGACAAGTCTGAAATTTCATCGAGAGCAGTCAGGAGAGCAGTCGGAAATCAACACTATAATTTGTGCAGGATATATCTGCGTAAGATTTATATTCTATACAAACACTTGAGAAAAAAAAACCAAAATCGAAGGAAATATCTATGTTTAACCTAACCAATGTCAATTATAGAAAATCGACCAGCTTTTTAGTGAACGAAGATTTTATTGGAAATTACAACAACCACACGAATATTCATCGACAAGACTGGCTTGTTTCTTTCTAGACATATTATGTGATGTATATAACGTAGATTTCTACAATTATAAATATTTCAGCAATACTAAAAGAATGAATATTTTCGTTCGAATATACTTCGAATATCACATTTCGAATACAAAATGTATGTGCGCTCGACGCTTCTGTCGACTCGAGTTTGCGTGCCGGAAGAAAATAAAACAAAACCGCATTCGTTAGATAATATTTTTGTTAAAACGCAGACTCTGCCGGAGATACGAACAGATATACTGCAGAAGGGTACGAGGGAAATCGAATTGCCGCCGAAACAGATGGTGTGGATCGGTGGTTGATAAATTCTCTTATCAGACTCGAAATGTGTTTGGGTTCGTATTTATACTACGGCCACATGGCGTACATCATGTACCCCCGCGAGTCTGCGTAATCGTCGCTTTGCGTCTGACGCGACAAGTCACAAATCTCGCAACTCGTACTAATTATAACGCTACACACTGGTAACGAACGCGTCGTATATAATATTAACGGTTCTAATCACTCGAAATATATTATATGTCTTGCGCGGCAGATAATATTATGTTATGTAATATTTGACAAAATCGTTTTTTTTTTTTTCCCACTAAAATCGTTAGTCGCGATTGAAATCGAAATAATTCCGATTTGTACATCGGGTACGTACGAATTAAATCACGCGTAAAAATATACATAATAATGCGTACGCGTTACAAAACGCGCGGCCATTATGATATTATTATTATTATTATTATTATACCGATAGGTTAGTACGCAATAAATAAACTATGTGTACTCGCGTCACGATTTCGTCGTCGCCGTCCGGTTAAATCCTTTATGCCTGCACACACTGCATAATATTATTTCCAACGAAATTTGTGTTTTCACAAGAAACGAGTTAATCTAATTATCGACATATAATACGGTTTATCCATTATAATACAACCGCCATTATGACGTCCGTGTAACAACCTAACCCGGAGGTAGTGTACCCGTACATGTCGTCGTCTGCAGCGAAATTTGCATAGAACGGCGAGTTATTATAAAAACGCGCGTTGCTTTATTATTTACGTGCGCGTATAATCCAGCGAGAAAAAAAAAAAACTCGCTCCCGACGTTTTGTTCTGCACGACGATACTCGTCGAATTTTCGAATCCCCTCCTCCACTGCGTTCGAAACGGAATTCGCGGTGCCCGATCTGTTTTTGCGTCAATATGAATCGCAGGTCGGGTTAGTACTTTGGAATCGAATCGACGCAGATCACGTCACTGCGGGTACGTCGTTTGATGAAAATCACGTGAATCCCGCGAACGGCGATATGCCCACGCAGTGGCGTAGATGGAATTTTTTTCCGGGGAGATGTGTTTAAGAGTCAATTCATAATCACAGGTCAATTTAAATAAGTTATTTTATTAATTAATTTTAATTTGCATATAACATATTGTTATGTATAAATAAATATCTGTGGAAACCCCTTACACCCCCCTCCCGTAACTACGCAACTGTGCCCACGTACGATTTTTCGTTAGACAAGGGAAAAAAATTCGACTTCGATTGCTTTACGACGACGTTATTGTTTATTTCTGCTTGCCGCCCTCGGGTACACGTTTGTCGTTCGCCTCGCGATTCACGCGGTTTTCGATAACTCGTTCTGCAAATAATCGTTCGCCAGATCCGGACGATAGGACCGCGATCGATTATTTCGTCGTACGATAATGATTACGTTCGACTGGAAAACGGACAATTTATTTCCAATCGGCCGAGCACACGTGCGACGTACGCACGGCACAATGTCAAAGTATATTATAATAATATATTTTGTTGTGCGCTGTTTTTTTCTTTTTTTTTTTCCATCGTTGCCTTAACAGAGTCTTTTATCGATATTATTTCGGTAATTTAATTTGATTCGAGGAAGTGCTTGACGGGGTTTTACGAAAGAATAACGTGTCTGCAGCGTGTATATGCGCGCATATCACATATTATTATCCTCGGGCTAGGTCGTTTTCGCAACTGCCTTCACAATATTATTTGTAGGCTAATTGTTTATTGTACCACTTGGTGGTGTCGAATTACTCAACAAAAGAGATATGTTTTATTCTCTCGGAATACGCTCTGCAGCACGAATCATTACAAATCGACAACCTTAAATATTTCAAGGTCCGACTTGACAGTGTTTTCGGCGCACTCGCACGCGGTTTCGTCGTGTCCGCGTGTAGTTATTATATCACTCGTATCGTATTCTATTATTTTGCGCATACACGTTTCCCCCGCCCTCGCTCGCGTGTTATATCGCGCAGGCACTTATTATTCACGTCGTCGCGAGGGGACGATTATTATTATCGTATCGGCGTTTCTATAGTGCCGCGCCAAGTCGCCTATACTTGCACGCGCGTGCGACCGTTATTCGTTAACGAGACTCGTCGATATAATAAGTAGATAGATACTATAGTAAATTGTTGTGTTACCGCAGCGTTGCGCACGCCGTCTGTTCGAGGCGGGTCGAAATGTCAAAAAATGACTTCTTTTACCCGTTGTTTTTTTTTTCCACGCACGCGGCTACAATAGGTACACTTATAATCGATGCAGAAAATAACGACGTCGCGCGACGTGCAAGCAGCCACGCGTATAGCGTCGGCCGGATCAAATTTGCGCGAGTAGGCTTTTGCGAATCGAATCATTTGATTAGAAAAGAGAAACCGTTTTGAAATTGCTCTGAACGTAAAATAGTAATCGCGTTCGATTTTCAATCGTATTAGTTTTAAGTGAACATTTTTTTTTTTTTTTAAATTCTTCGAGTTCTATCAGTTTTATCGCATTGCGAAAATCGGGTCTAAAATCTCGGAGGAATGAATAGATAATAGTGACTTTTTGGTGTGGTTGAATTAAGTTCCAATAAACGAAAGAGTATAACGGCCGACTTCATTACGCCCCACCCACAAGTCGATTGTTGTTTACGCGTATGGAATAAAGTAAAGTCATTAAAAATTTAGAAAAAAATAAAAGAAGCGGTTCAAATTGTTTTTTCAAACACTATACTTAAAAATCTAGAGGTCTCCTTAATTGTGCCACTGTTACGCAAATAAACCAAAAAAAAAAAAAAAACAAACAATAAGTCGATGTTTTTTTTTTCCAGGGGGAGGGCGAGTTAAACCCCTAAAAGTCCCCTCGAACACGGTTACGTTTGGACGAGTGTTGATTTCGTCGAAACGGCGCGACAATGGATCGCGCAGAGCTATATTATTATAGAAACCGTAACATACAGGCGATATTATCATTATTATGTGTATAATACCGTTTTCTATACTCGGCGTGTATAATATATATATGATAGAAACGCGTAATCGAATAAATTAAATTAAATTTCGATTTAATACGATCTCCATTGTGGGCCCGCGACGTTCACACTCTCTATCAATTTCCTCGCGCACATAAACACGAGCGCGCCAGTGTTGTTATATTATTATAATATAAATATTATATATATTATTATACACAGGTACGCGCGCAATCATAAAACATCATCATTAGCACCTGTGCGCGCGCGCGCGTGATACGGCGGCCCATTGTGCGCGATGACACTCGGTACGCCGCGATGACCTTTTGGGATTTTTTTTTTTTTTAATTTCAATATAACACTCGGATATTATTATTATTATATTATAGAATAGGTACACCCCACAAACCCCGTTCGATCTTTGCCGCCGCCGACACGTTCGCGATACACACACTTACGTGTATAATGCAGATTGATTACCGACGATGCCGCGCGTATATAATATGAAATAAATGAAAAATCTCGGGCAAAGAAGTCTTTATAAGCGACCACTCGCACACGAACAATTATATGCAATCGGCGCGGCGCGGCGGCTGGCGGGCAGAGACTTTATAATATAATATCGTATACATACACGGAGACGACGCGACGAGAGAGAGAGATGGTTCACGCGCAATGACGGTCATTATTGTTATTATTCTATTACCTATATATTATTATTATTATTATTACTATCGTGCGGGGCGCGTCGACCGAGAGATTAACGTGAGTTAAAAATTAAAACGGAAAAAACGCTTTTAATGGAAGCAATCGGCCGCGATTAACAACGTATTATATTTTTTACCGTTCCCATGGGCACTCTGACGCGCGTACACACGTATATAATATAATATGTATTATCGCCGAACAATCATAAATTGTATTCTACGCGCGCATATTACGAGCGGGTTAGGTTGGAGATCCCATTAGAGCGCGTATTGTAAAACGCGCGTTTTATCATTATTACGATGGTCTATACGAGATCTAAACGCGCGATAATATTATACTTTTTTGCTCCGAACGCACGGTTTCGCGAGCGGTCTATCGATTCCGAATGGACGGTGTCTCGCGGACCGCATAAAAAACGCTCGCCGGGCCGGTATTGCGCGTTGACGATACGCTGCAGTCCGAGAGATACCGCAGACACTCGCCCACCAACCTTTATTCGCCCGCAAGCCCGGGTAAATTTCACGGAGAATAATAAACCTGCGCGACGGGACGTGAGGGCGCGAACGAAACGGTTTTTGTAATATTATACTGTATTATAATATCGCGCGCTCGTTCGTGTGCGCGCGGCGTGTATAATATCTGCACGCCGAGTCGTCACAGTAATCGGAACCGTTGAAACACGCGAGCGCGCTGCGTTCACGTATTGAATTGCTGCCGAAACCATCAACGTCCGTTAATTTCGCTCGGGCTAAGGCCCGCAAAACGCGCGATACACGGCGATAGATCATTTATTTATTTTCACCCGCTGCAGTTTGGTTTTCGATATTTTACCACGTGCGATCTGTGCGCGAGCTCGTGTTTTTTACGTGTCGATCCATTTGAAGACTCGGTGCGGTCGTTAGTTTTATTGTGACGGCGGTTGCCGATGAAAAACGATAATAATCCTCGGCGTTCGCGGCATGACTTTTGACGAAATTCCAATTTTTTTTTCTAAATCGTAACTTTCTATAATATAGATAGAACTTCCAACCGATTCCTGTATTTGTTCTTCAGGAACACGAGTGTTGAAAATCCTGCTTCACACTTGTAGGTCGTGACAAAAGTTTAAATTATCAAACGAAAATGATAAATAGCAAATTTAATATGAGAATTTCATTAAATTTTGCGACCAGGTATTAAATTTTTTATGGCCCGGTAGTGGGTCGCGACCCGGTATTTGGGAAACGTTGCTCTATATGGAATAATAATCGGAGATGATATCAAGCCCCGATATCAATTATCTCGTCTGTTTTTTTCTTTCTCTCGTTTCAATATAACTATCGACGTAACGTATTGAACACCGCGTCGTTTATTATTGTTATTATGCGTGCGTGTGTACGGACGACGACGTCGTTGTCGACCACCGGAAACGATTTCTTCCGTCGTGTACGAGCGCGGGAGGACTCGCACACAAAACGAGCGAATATAAACATAATAATATACAATCGCTGAGAGTATAATATACACACTATACTACCCTGCACCGACCGTGCGCAACACACACAGCGCCACTCGAAACCCCCCATCGAATACGCGCCGAGCCGTCGTCGTCGTGTGCGTATGAATACGCGCGTAATTATGTACACTTTAATTTTAGACCGCGTGTGCAACTAATATCGAGTAATTAGACCGCCGCCGCCGCCACAAGTATTATGCGGCGTGCTGCTGTATAGTAGTAGTTCTTACGTGTTTTTTTTTTTTTTTTATTATTCCGACGGGGTCTTTTTTATGAACGTAAAAAAGAAAATAACGCTCGAAATCTATTTATTTTTGGGGTGTGAAGCGAGGGAGTTTATATACTATTGTAACGCGCGATGATATATATAAGTATATATATCGGTGCAGTGTATATACGCGCTCGAGGGGCGTGTTATTTGTTATAACAGACTGTTGCTTTCTTTTATTTTTATCTTTCTTTACGACCCTTTAAAAAAAATTAGCTCAACAGGGTTGGGTATACATACAATACATAATATTATAACGTATATATACGCGTATAACCCGCAGTCGACGACGGTGGCGGCACTTTCATAGGAATAACGCACAACAATATAACAATAATAATAATACTATATTTTATAATAACGCTCATATTATTATTATACAAACAGTAAACAATACAAAGCTACGCACTACGGTGGCTATTGTTTTTTTTTTAAGTGTATTTATAATTTCGCGAAAACGTCGCGAGTTCCGTACGACTTCCGCAGCGCACACTGCGATAGGTGTTGTGTACAGTACGTGTACACCCATACATGTAAGCAGGCGCATAATGTATATACAATAAGGGCGTGATTGCGTTAACGTATACAAATTGCGATAATACGACATTATTTTAAAACAGTAGAACTACGCGTATAATACGTGTGCGCGCTGTAAACAGTGACATTATTATACTTACAGGATGTGACCATCGCGTTAGCCCGGCCTTTTAGATTTTTTTTTTTTTTGTTATAATATGATATTTTACACGAATAATTGTATACGAAATAGGTATTGATTATTACTTCGGAAAAGTTTCGACTGTAAAGTATTTCGATCGTAAAATGGATTTATCGGATTTCAATAGAGCGAGTACGGTTTTTTTGTTCGCAACAAATTTATCATTCCAATTGCACATATTATTATTTAATTATTCGTATAAAACAGTATCGAGTACGGACGGTATACGTATATTATTACGTATAAAAATATCCTTTGATTTTGTTCTGAAAAATATATGCACACGCGTTCATACGGGTAACGTCGACGGAGGCGTACGTGACGATAAATCGTTTGATTTCATTTACTAGGAAAAAATTATTTTTATTCGGTGTAGCCAATTTAATAGGTTCGATTTAATATGTCGAGCGTACGATATTAGTATAACGTAACTATGACGAAATAAAATTTTTTAAATTGAGTTGAAATGTCGTAATGACTATACATACGTATCATCGCGGTGCGAGAAAGACCGCGGTGCAATACTAAAATGGGAGTTGTGGCCATTAAAAAGTACATCACGAAAACAAATGTTTAGAACGATATTATAGAGACAACCGAAAACATTATCATTACCTACTTTTTAAAACGGGTACTTACCTTATCGTTACTACGTATAGTACCTATATAGCGTTATGTTTAATAAACGACAATGTATTGAGTTGAAATGAAATTGCTCGTTTGTTCAACACTCTTTTTCGGTATTATAAACTCTTTCTTTACTCCGACTTTTCCGTGTAATATTCTTCATAGAGTAATTTCGGAAAAAATGTCTCATAAAATAAAGTATAAACCACTCTTGAAATCGTAAATATTTTACTTGGTTTTAGTCGAATATTAGACCGTCGACGTGTTACTGACACGCGCGTTCAGTGATTTATATACGTATTATAATATTTACTTGAAATTTTCCAACTCAATGAGTTATAACAGACTTCGTCGCGAAACGATAAAAATTATTATAAAAACGATTTTATCGTGAATAAGATAACAAAACGAATATATGAGATTTAGGCCAACAAACAACGACACAACATCACGACGATAATAATTGCATAACAGTAGATTATTTTTTCAACAAACGAATTAATATTATTTGTATTGTAATTTTATACGACTAAAATAAATTAGCATATACTATATACTCGTATATATATATCTGCTAATTTATAATTATAGTATATAATAAGTTAGGAAATAAAATTACAATTTCTTTGTCTTTATATTAAGACGAAATATTTAAAACACAGTGATTTAATTATTAAATAGGAACTAGCAACCCAAATATTTAAATTTTCCCAGATACGACGGCTGTTATAATAACGTATACTCATAATAGAACGCAGGTGTCTCACAGTCCATAACAGTTTTTAATTCGTTTGGGCTCGCAAACAGACGCGTACGATTATTTGGTGTTTTCTAATAACTACAATTTAATACGTACGTATATTATAATTAAATTACGTTATAATTTTCTAATTATAAATGCATAGGCGTTTATTTATTCAAAGTGTACTTTGAGACTCATAATATTATACTTGATACGGTTTTTTTTTTTTTTTTTTAATGAAGACGTGTATAATGAATACATTAACATTATATTCGGGGTCATCGTGTGCGGCGCAGACACACCAGTTTAAGTGTCATAACGAGCTGGAGAACAGGGAAAAGCACACGTCGCACACGTACAGAACAACGAATTTCAGAGCAGCCCGCGGTAAATCAATTAAGCAAAGGTACCCGGGTTATAATCGGTCGGTCGTTTGTTTCGCGTTGGATCCGAAGACATCAAAACACGTGTACTCGTATAATAACGCTGTACGAGGCGTTGCGGATGTATACAATTGGTATACAAAACACGTGTTTTTTTCCCCTCGATTTTCCCGTTCACGACCTCCACCCGCGATCGCCGGCACTTACATATTTTTCGTCGTCGTCGTTCGTACGTATACGGTACGATGTGAAACGGCCACGCAGACCGATGAAAAAAAGTCTAACGCGCGAGAGAGTTTGTGCATTCGAATTCCGCAGTCTCGGCCGTACGTCGCCGAGAAAGTACCTATCGGCGGGTGTATTCAAATAATAATGCATACACGTTCGAAAAATGCAGTAATCACGTCGTGTAAAGGTAGGTACACACGTAGAGGAAATCCTCAAGTCCAAATCCTCAAGGCCCCAAGGAAAGGCATCGCCACCACACGCCCGGGAATTACTCGAGGATTTTATTTATCAGTCATCGTACTACTCACACTACAACAGTTTAGTACTCGTATTTATTCGTATATTGTATACGTTTATTGGTAATTTAATTTATTTTAATTTAATTATCAAATGTCAATAAACAAAGTCGTTAGCAGCATTACATACCAAAGACAAGGCTCGCTTTCGTATAATTTTATAAACTGTATAGTGAATTCGCGGCTCATTTTCAATGTTCTTTCAAACAAAAAAAACAATTACGTCAATATAATAATATAATTATTATAACAATATTATTATTATTATAGCAATAATAAGTGATAACAATATGAATAATAACAAAATAATAATAATGATATCGCACTAATCCTCTAGGCAGACCTCAAGTGTGCCACCACACGAACAACTTTGAACTGCACAGTCTGGCCCGCGCAGTTTTTCCTTTTGGAATTTCGAAGAGGATTTTCGGACTGCGCAGTCCAAACCTTGAGGATTTCCTCTACGCGTGTACCTACCTTTAATCGTACGTACGCGGGCTACTATAACGTACGTTATCCACCGACACGCGCGCGCGGATTAGAATTATTGTTGTTGCATGTATACCGTTATGTTCAATAACGCAGTTTGTATAATATCATTACTAGCTGATCGCGGCGAGATACGCCGCGCGACGGTTATAAATAGTAGAAGAAAATCAACATGGGCATGGGCGCCCGCAGGAAATTTATAGCGCAAAAAAATTTAATCTTTGAACGAACGTTTAATTCATTTATTTTATCTTTTCACCTTTTTCAATGATTTTGGCAATCCCAATTGGTTAAAATGTTTAACATTTTATTTGAATTCCAGGGGGGGGGGCAAATGCCCCGTCTTGCCCCCCCTCCGGGCGCTCATGAACAAGGGCCATATAGAATTACATATTTCATACGCGGGGGTGTATAAACGAGCCGCGACGTATCGCGTACTGTACGACGTGCGCGTGTGTATTTTCAATATTATGTTTGGCGTTTACGTAAACAATCGCGGATCTCTTTTCGGAAGTAAATTACGTAACGTTTGGCGCGAGTCACTATCTGCTGCAGTGCGCGCGTCATTTCATGTGCCACGGCCGCGTCGCATACACGTTCGTTTCCGATAGCTCGCCGCACGCGCGTAAAATAAATAGTATAATCGGTGTAGATTTTCGTTCTAACGTTGCGCGATGTGCCGTGATGTGTCATTACTTTATTTTGATTCGACCGAACGAGATTCTTTCGAACTATTTATTATACGTCGTCGTGTCAACCGGTGTGGCGCCCAAACACATTTCCCGCTAACCGGCCGCAGTAGATACGCAGTATTATCGACCACCCACCACTCGAACAGTAATAACAGGTTCACGAAAAATCAACAAACTTATAAATATTGCATTAGCCCAATGCAGACTCGAAGCTGTTATTTGGACGTGGTTGTGCAAGTACATTATTAGACCCCATCCAGTGGGACCCCAACCACCACCCCAGAATGGAAATAATGTAAGATCCTATAGAGCACGCCAAGTCGATGTCATATACTTTCAGGGAAATCCGAAGAAAACGCAAGAAAGTCAATCGAATCCGGTTATTATAATATCAGTGATATCGAGACTGAGTACACGCTGCGATATCTAGAAACGCGTTAAGTATATAGTGAAGGATAATCTCCACGTTACAGGGTCAGGTTACTTCGAATAGGCCAGAGACTTTAATCTAGGCCGGATATTAATGGTTTGAACGAGTTAAAGTTTAGTTGGTTTTAATTTTTTACCACATGCGATATAGTTTTTTTTTTACTAACCAAATGTGTTCACTCGTTTTTACCCGTTTTGTTCACATAAAAAAGACGAGAAATTTCATTTTTTCAACCATTCTAATTATTGTATTTCGATTGAAATAAATTCCCATTCGTTTATATGGACGTTTGTTCTAAAACGTATGCGTTTCTAAGAATCAATTAGTCGGAACACGAAGCACGTGCGACCATTCTCAAAGCCTCGGTGAAACAATACGGTATATAAATGTGTAAACGAGACGGAAAGCTTTCGTCGGGATGGCCGTGGAATCGTGAAGTAAAAAACGACGATGTACGTAGAATAAAAATATACAATAATGGTAATAAACCGATCGGAATAATAACGCGTCGCGAGGCCGGAGAAACGCGCGTATTAATAATATAATAATAACACATTATTAAAATATTATAACGTCTAGCACGGGAGAGTAACACGATTCACACTATGCACGTCGTTTCGTGCGGAAAGATAAGGAGAACGACGACGACGCGACGGTAACCCAAGCTTTTAGTATACTACATATTAATATTATTATAAACATAATATTTTATCCTATACGGTTTAATGTGTGTGTATGTAAAAAATATTATAATATCTACGCGGTCGCCACTTGTCTCTCCGGCGAGGACGTGTAGAGAGAAAAAAAAACTATATCGCGTTCGAGTGCGAGTACGACGACGACGACGCGTCTCGCCCGTCTCCTGGTCCTGCGGATCAATGGGGATCAGCTCGTGTTGTTTAGCAGCTTAGTGGATGTCACACACACACACACTCGAGCACAAATATTATACACACGCGGTCCACGTCGCGTACGGCAGACCGCCCACGACGACCGGCACGACGTGTGCGTGTGTGTATACGTATACATACGCAATCCGATCTTCGGTTCTGTCCAAACCGATCAGCCCAACAACGAGCTCCCGAACATCCCGCCGCCACCTCTCTGCCTCCTCGTCTAGCGCGTATTAATATAATAATCGCTTTTTATAATTTATGTACGTTCAACATATATACTATTATACGTATACAATATGTGTGTGTGTGTGTGTGTGTGTGTGTGTGCGCGCGCGTATAAGGTGCTGCGGGCGTAGACGGTGTAACATTTCGACCACTTTGTGCGGTTTAACGGCGACGTCGACGATAACAACTCATTAGAACCCCAGACAACGGTCAATGAATCCCCGGACGAGATATCCCGAGCGTGTCGTGTCGGCCATTCAAAAAGTTTACCGTATACCGCGTTACACGATCATTGCAATCGGGCCGTCGTCGTAGATCTTCGACTATATACGTATTATTATGTCGTGTACGTACAACATGACTAGGTGTTTGGAAAGGCGACTTGAAAATCGAACTCGTTCACGTTCGATTCGTGTATTTTTTTTTGTTTTCAAAAGACACGCTTTCGAGTTCATTGAAAAACGAACGCGGTGTTTTCTGTTCATTAATTTAAAAACTAATCGCTGTCCACGGCAACGAAGAAAACGATTATTTTTATTTTGTAATATTTCGGTACCGAATAAAAATCAGACACATGAAAACACCCCCACCCAATATTGAAAATATTTTAATTCGTCAAAACCAATAAACAACACGGAAACACATTGTTTTAAATTACGAAACATTATTATTATTATTATTATAAAGATTCACAATTTTCATATTAAGCCACACGGCAAACAAAACTAAGAATGAATTCGATTTGAACGACTCGGGGAACGTTCGTTTGTAACGGTATGAATTTCATTCTTGTTTACATTCTAATTCACCGGAGCGAGTAACGTTCTAAAAACTGGTCGGTATATAATCCAACGTTTATTTGGCTTGAGCTACATTTTCAAATTACTACTACACAGTTCATACGAATATTTTTATCAACAAAAAAGAGATTGACGTGTGCTTTTGGAAAAACATCACCCGTTGAAAAATTTCCGCTTTTACGGAATCTACTTTTGGAACAACTTACTTATTCGAAAATACACATTGTCTGCTATGAAGCATATTATCGAATCAAAACAAAAAAAGAAGCACTCTTACAGAATGAAACATTAGGTCACCTACTTCGTGTTTCCGTTTCCGACGTGGAAGTCGTTATCATCTGCAGTCACACATCCTCAAAACTCACATCAAACGAGTTATAAAAATCATTGAAAATAAATGCTCATTCTAAACAGTAACTTTTAATGACTTTTTTTTTTTTTTGCTTTCTGTGTTTTGGCCCGCTAGATTTTAAAGTTTTAAAAATCGGCCATCCGTAGTGACTTTGAGTCGCCCATCCCAGTCCTTTCAGACACTATCGCCGCGTCTCGGCCAGGTGGCGAATTCACTATCAGACGGACATAGACTAGAAGTGCATTCAACACTGTAATCTGCTCTCGAGTAGTATGCACCTATAGTTATGTGCAATACGCTGCACTCTGCGTGACGACGACGCGTTTTTCCCCCGACCACCAATCGAGGCGACGACGACGCCCACTTTACCATCGGGTTTGATATTGTTTAAAAGCAACAACAACGCGTACGCGCTTCGCGGTTATACGTCATTATCATAATAATAATATCACGTCCTATGCTGCGATAGTTTTGTTTTTTCGTTTTGATATTATAATATTTATATATTTTCTTCTCTCGGACAGCTAAATGACGCATATTGCGTCGTAACGCTTGCGGGGATTGTTTTCCAATCTAAAAAAAGGAGAAAAAAAAACACACGCGAATGACGATTGTCCGGCGCGCGCACGTCACGTAATGGAAATGGAAAACGAATTTGCATACATACGAGCGGTTGTTTTCGACCGCGTGACATTCGATACCTATATAAATATATTGTTTACGCGCGCGTACCACCGACGCATCATATCACATTATTTCGGACGAGTTCAATGGCTGGTGCAAATTAAACGCGAGTGTATCGTATATAAATTCGTGTACATTTATAATTCGTTATGTGCGTATATAATATTATAATATAAGGTTTGATTTAAATTGAAAACCGCTAAATTTATTACCGTCGCGATAACACAATACGTTGCTGTATTGTTTAAAACGCAGGACGATTGTGTTTTCGGGTATAAAATACATATTATGTGTGTGTGTGTGTGTGTGTGTGTGTGTGTGTGCGCGCGCGAGTGTATTTAAAAACAATGTGTTTTATCACTCCGAAATGTGAAAAACATAAATTTTGTTTCGGTCGAAATCCGTTTCGTTTTGACTCGACCGAGAGATACGAGAGTTGGACAGCGCGCGACATAATAAAGGATAGCGGAGAGAACGGGACGAATATATTAAGCTATTCCATGCGAACGATATTATAATAACATTACTCGTACGTATCGATTATGATAAAACAACGTGGTTATGGGAAAAATAACGCGCGACCATGATGATAATATTAATTATGTACTCCGCGCGCACGTTACGGTCAAAACGATTTCGACAATCGCTCGATTTATGATTATTATCGATACAATATTATACTTATAATATTATACAATATTACGATTCGCGTAAAAACCTGCGCGTTCGCGTCTAGTGAAGTTTATCGCGGGATTCTATATTTTTTAAAGTTAATTTTACTTTGGCGATCAAAAAAAAACGAGATCGTGACGGATATTGCGACAATATTATATAATATGTCATTAAAAAAAAATACGAGTACCTCCTTTACGTTAAAAAAGTTTCGATCACGAGACAATATTATTATTATATTGTACATGTATAGACTTAAAAATCTCGGAATACCGCCGCGTATATCGCACGCAGTCCACGTGCAACGCGTTTCAAATAACTTTTGCAGCACCGGAACGCTCTCGCGCGACACGGTGTCGGTACGATATTTCATAAAATGCAATCTAACGAGTATGCGCTTTAGGGGTTCGACTATGGGGATGCATTCAGCATCGAAAAAAACAATAATAATAATCGAATCGCTTATCGCAGAACGCCCACAAGTGACAGAAATCGTAAAACAACTTTTTTTTATTTTCTCATATTCTATACCCCTTCCCTTCGACCTTGGTGAGTTTATGAGTATTGATTATATTCGGCGTCGTGTGTATAGAACCTTCCTCTACTTCGAGGAATGAAAAAAAAGAAGCTTTTACGAAAATGATAAGTTTTTCTCGAAAGTTATGTGTCACTTATGGGGTTTCTGCAACAAGCGACTCGATTAATTTCGATCTCGCAGACGCCGCTGAAACTTTCGAATTTTTTCGTCGAATTTCAATTATAATTCTACAGAATCGTTTGTCTAGTATTATAGTGTTTACGCGTACTGCATAAAGGTGCGAGGGAAATTACAATTTAAAAAATCAAACTAAAAACCTCGTAAAAGTTTATTTTCAGTGTGTTATTTTACTCAATAAAGTCATTCAAGTCGAATTTTCAACTCGAAATGCGTATGAAAATAAAATAAAATTCTTACCGGGTATTGAAAATTTAAAATTTAATTCTCTTTTGATCATCGAATTGATATCCTGATTAATTTGAATTACAAAGAAAAATTCTTCGACATTTGAAAAATTCTGTCCTAGCAATATAGGGTGTCCACGAACATTTTTTACGCGGGCCTCCGAGAATCTAGTTTCGCCACCTGTAAGGTTAGGTTTTCAGGGCAATATCGGGTCTAGTCGCGCGCGCCTAGGCGAACCGGTCTCGACTTAAAGTCGTACTAAAACGTCGTCACGGGCCAACGGTCGCTGCCGGTCGTCACCGCTTCTTTTGTACGCGACGCATAAGAATGGCGGGTTAACCTCGCGGGCCGATCGCCGTGCCGCGCCGAGTGACATTCCATTGCGTGCGCGACGTTTTTTTCCTTCTCTCTTCTTACCCGCGTAATTATACCATCGTCTTTGCCGGATTAATTTCAATGTGTAATGAATTAGAAAACTATGGATGTTGCGGTCGTCAGTGTCGATTTCGGGACGTCGGCATACCGTCGTCGTCGTCGTCTCGCCGCCGCCGTGCCCGCGTGTACTACGCGCGCGTCACCGAGAGTAACGTCGTCGTCGTCTCCACCGTGCGTATACATAATATACGTATTATCATGCTAACGCGCGTAGGACGGAAAAAAAAAAGTCACAGTTCAGGCTATCGAATTCCGCGGTTTCGTATACACTCGAGTCGTTTTTCTTCTTTTCGTTTTTTCACATCGCAGTTTTTACACACTCACTGCGCTATTTCACCCGTTCACAATATTTAATACGATAAACATATTTTATAGATATATATATATATAGCGTGATAATAATAATAATAATAATATCGTATGAGTACGACGACGACACACTATACGGCTGCGAACTAAAAATGTTGTTTATCGATTCGAACGGACGGGGGCGATAAACGGCGGCCGTATTGGGTCACTACCCGATATAATATATCGTACGTTGTAATATATTGTTATTACGTTATATTGTTTTATATATACGGCCGAGCGGGGAAATCTATGAGTTATACGCGCGTGTCGGTGTATTATACGGACGGATAGACACCTGCAGCACGTCCGATTTGCCGAGCGCGCGCGCCAGCGGGAGTAAACGGGTTCAACGATTTCGACGACGAATTCTCTCGTATACATGTCTATATATTATTATATGCGTGCAACGAGGCAAAAAATAATAATAACGACGGGAAATAGAAAACCGCGTGATTTCGACATTTCCTTCGTCTGAAATACTAGACAAGGTGTATAATAATATACGTATAAATCGTCGCGCCGACGATTCTCGCCCGCTTTTAACACGACGAAACGGTCTTCGTTCGCCCCCCCCCCCCCCCGTTTTGTACATTCCGAGGCGTGACTTTTTTCTTCGGCGCATTTTCATGACAAAAACGTGTGTTTCGATTGATCCGAGAGTACCTATTTTTTTTCAGCAGCAAATGGTGTCTACAGGTGCGATCCCAAGAGGCGATGTTTAAGAGGTAGTTTTTCGAAATTCCCAATATTTTTTTCAACGATCGAGAAAACCCGACGAAAAACGACTACTTCCGGAAGGAAGTCTTGTCGAATAAGCGAAACAAAAAATTGTTGCCGAGGTAACGTAAATATACGCATGGGTATTACTTGGGGAAACTGTCGTCTATTTCGCGACAAAAAAAAATGTGTTTATTATAGCATTACATTTACACTACAAGTAACAATCTATTAAAAATTACCAATAACCACATTGACTATCCGTAGAAATCTAAGCTCACCCGGCTTTGTTCAGAATCGTTTTTTTTTTCAAATGATAGCATTTTTCTTTTTCGATTTTTAAATAAGATTGAAATCGAAATACAAAATAAAACACTATCTGACTTGTATGCTTTAGGCCATTTGATCGAGCAAGCACATAATATACAGTTTTTTGGCTAAATTACTCGTACTTTTGTAATTTGTACTGCTAGTGCAATTTGTATAAACCCGTTTCATAACTTTTCGAAGGGTTTTTCGAGCTCTGGTAATATTATAATTTTTCGTCGAGATTTAATCTGCTCTACGTTTATATAGGTATATTATTGTTTATCCATCATTATACCCGAACACGGTGCGCGTTCGATTCACTTCTCGACTTTGTTCACATGGCGTTCGGATGCTAACGTTCGCGTCGAACGTGTCCGTTGGCGTATGTAATGTATTTGCGGTGAGGGATTTCGGTTTCCGAAAGAAATATTTATCGTGCGGTCAGTTCTGGTGCGGCCCTTATTTCCGGCACCGTAAACATCGTCCCGACGAATTACACCGTTTCTGAGATTGTTTTCGACGTAAATAGGAAACACGAAAACCACGCGTGTTTACTGTATATAAAATAACGCGCGCGCGCGCGCGTGTGTAGAGTTTCTCACCGATATCGCTGAAAACCAGAGTGAACGGAGAAGAGTGTTTTACGACCGTTGCGGTTATTTATTTTCCGTGGCGGGCGTGTTCGACGTTCTGAAATCCAACACCTGAAATACATTTTATACTTTAAGTTTTCCTAATTAATTTAATACTTATTTATCGGCGTAATAAAATACGTGCACCGCATTAGACAGTACACAACACGTCGCACGCACGCCGCATGTTTCTAATGGGATTTATAAATATTTTCTTATAATTTTATAAAAGAAACACTGCGGCCGCGGCGGCACGAGAGTCCGCGGGAAATCAATACACGTCTGTGCGATTTCTGCGGATAATATAATACGCTCGGCGGCGGCACAGAATCGTTAAATTATTCCGTTGATTCGATTGATTTTTGCGCGCACTCGAAAAGTTTCGGTCAACACGGTCGACAGTCAATTATAAATATCAACGCCGCCCGAAAATGCAAACCAATGTAATGTCTTTCTTCGAATCGTTATCGAACGTTTTTTCAATTTTTTTACTACAGTTACTTGAAACGACGAAAAAATAAATATCGTCGGCTATGGAAAAAGTGAATTCCGACGTAATATATGATTAAAAATAAACGCTATCTTAACGATCGTCTTAAATCTCTATACGATCACACACACCTATGTAGTATACGCACAGACGATTGAATATTATTTTCCGACAAAAAGAAAAACGACTCGGAAATATCACAAATCCCGCACGGTTTTCGTCGGTTATAATCGTGTCTCGTTTTTACGTCTCGATTAGCCAAAACTGCAGTGTTCTCAGATTTTAATTTACTTTAACTGTATAAAGAAAACTTACCGTCTGAACTGTGCAGTTCGTTAACACGTGATGACGTTCGTTTTCCATTCAGAGAACCTATACATATATAGTTTGTCTCTCGCGAATATTATTATACAATTATAAATAAGTAATAACACATTTTGCACGATTGTCGTCATTATGTTAGGTGGCGGATATACGCGCGCGTACATTATGAGTCAACACAATCGTAATGCGATTAATCAAAAACTACGCGTTCAAGAGCAATTACGTTTTTAATGGGCACGAGGATTAATTGTTTAATTTACTTTGCATTACGAATTCGCGTACACGAATTCACCGCGAATAATATTATGCACACGAGTCCGGTACGGTTCATTATTTTATATAATAATATCCTCCGAATACGTATACCGCAGCGACGAAAAAATACCCCAACGTATAATATGGTCGAAATAACGAATTTATTCGCGTGTGTCGAATCCGTATTCATATTGAATTCATAACGAAGCACGACGAGGATTAGAATCTAGAGGACTGGCTATAATAATTTGTCGAATTTTCAAATCGACCGACAGAGTTAGAGAGCCGTGTGCGAGTTTCAGAGCTCGGAAAGTTCAAACTATACTACGTTCTTGGTTCGCGTTATCGTTTAATAGAAATGTAAATGTAAATTCGAACGTTTGAATTTCACGTTCGATGACAATATTATTGTGCAGTGACGGATATTACTCGATTTTCTAATATATAAGTTTTCTGAAAATATAGCCTTCCAACTAGGTTGTATTATATTTCACCATCACAACAACCAAAATTCGTTGACTAAACACGAAAATCTCTCAGAAACGGCCTCGAGTCTTTTTACCAAAACCATGTATAGAAAAAAAATACCTATATAAACGACTTATATCTCAATCGTTGTAAATCCGATACATTCCAGTACTCCGCGCTTTATTCGGAACGCTAAATTCGTGAACGATTAACGCTCTAAACCGTCGTGTTCGTACGGTGTGCACAGCGATCAAATCGTCCTGCCCGCAGCGCTGTAATTTCCCAACGCGTAATTTATGGAAATAGATTGCAAGCAGGTGTATAGTCGCGCTATACAGGATATACGATCGTATCGCGGGCGTGCCGCCGAGTGACACGTATTTTTCGAAATTTTATTTCTGACTCGTCCGCGATGGAAAAAACGATTCGATCAAAACCGCGAGTCCGAAAAACGGACGTCCGAACAGTATGTAAAAGTAACTATTCACAAGCGACGAGAAAGCGTAAATTTCGTTTCAAAAAAGAACAAATAAGTCCTTATATTCCCGGCGGGTCGCGTTCGATTTTTTCGAAAAATAAATATAAAAATAATAACAAATTTCAAAACGCTCGTTAAAAGCGCCATCGCTTGCTTAGATCGTGATTTTTTTCTTCGAATCCGCGCCTCTTTAGTCGCGAGCAAAGTTTGAACAAAACTTACGCCGAACCCGTTTCGGATCGGATTGACAACCGATCGTATTGCGACGCGGTGTGGGAGGTCTCGTAAATATTCGTCGGACGCGGGGGGACAGGGAGAAAAGAGAACCGAGTAAACCGCGCACACCTCGCACCTATGCACATAAAATATTATATGTACATTATGCGCGACACACGGTGTTCTTAAAAATACGTGTATGTACACACACATATATATAGAGAGAGATTTATGTTTTTTTTACTAGAACGTAACGCCGTGGTTTCGGGGAATTAGTCGCGGCAGCAGAAGCAGCAGCAGATCAGTCGGACAGGGAATGAGAAATTCGATCGGCGCAACAAATCCGATCGATGAGAGTCTGTAGTAATGGATCGACGGTGGCCCACAATATGCAGGCGCGATGTATATACCTATCATACATGGCTTCATCACACGCGCGTAATTTGGTCGAAAGATAGAAAAAAATATAGCCGTTTATAAATAATATTCGAATAAACGGGGGGAAAACGACGCGATGTATAATATAATAATTATTATCGTAGTATATAAATCACAGTCGCGCTTCCGTTCCGCAGCGGCTGTTCCGAAAGTATAAAAAGCGCGATGAAGAATACGCGAGTTCCAGACGTTACGTTCTAACAGAAAGTCGAGAAGTTCGTATGGTAATAGTTTTTATAAATCCTCGAATCTCATTCGATAATTTTCAGACGGTAATTGGTAATGCGTCATCGTGTACAATATTCGTTCAGTATTTTTTGTCATCGCTCATTTCTCGTAACGTCCGTTGAAATTATAACGTGTAATTTTTCCGAGCTCAGGACACCGGAAGAAGGTCGAGCGTTTTTCAATATTTTCTGTGTTTTCAAACACCTTTTAACGCGGCAGATTGATTTTCGATCGCACATAGGTTTAGGCGTAGTGTATGATTAGGAAAATGCTGCTGTCGACACTTGTTTAGACCTAACCGAACGGTTTTGATAGAAAAAAATTTTTCGTCGAAGAACCACGTGCTCCGTTAAGAGACCGCGTCGTGGAGTTAAAACTGTTGGGATAACGCGTTAACTACTGAAAATCAAAGGTGACCGAAATGAGCAAGCAACGTTATACTGTATATATCGACTTGGGGCGCGTACACTTTGAACGGGTCATCGTCCGGGGTCGCGAGCTATATAGACGTGTCCGAGTTTGTTCGAAAACGCGCGCGAATAAATCATAATAATAATAATACTATATCGCACGCACCGCGCGTCACGGCGACGAATCATTACGCGTATACACCGTATATCGCGTTGTATAATAGTATTTCCGGCCGCCGGAAAATCTCGTTTAAATTCGTTTATTTTATCGTCCGGATCGATTATTTCGAGTGCCAGCGGCTACACGCTGCAGGACACGAGCGGCGATCGGACCATGAATCAGCGTCAAACTCCCATCGCCGCCGCGATCGCGTCGTCAAGGAAAACGTATCCTTTCCGTACCTCTCTCTCTCTCTCTCTAGCGAGTACACATAAAATAATACGCGTGTGTAAAATACATTTACTACGAGTCGGCGCGGCGCGGCGGGCAAAAGACCACCGCGCGTTTGACAAAAATGTCGCGCGCGCGCGCTCGCCGCGTGACAAATCGCATTTCAACCTTCTTTTGATAAACTACAGTGACCACTACAGTGTATATAAATGGATAATACGGTCCGCCGGAAATAACGACGATGTGACGCGTCTTATATACGACGAGAACACACACACACATATATATATGTGTATAAATAATAATTTCGGCGCGACCGAGTTTTCCAGCCGTAAATTAACGGTCGCTTATGTGGGACGCAAACCAAAAGGGTTGAATTCTTGTACACACACATATATATATATATATTTTATATTCTATATACGACGAGACGCGCGAGAGGGATTGATTGGCAAAGCGACGGACCGTAATGTCTTTTACGCTCGGTATTATATTGTGCGCGCGCGCGTGTGTATATATATAAAAATGCCGGCGGAAAGACGAAATATAATTCTTCCGGCTGACAGAGCGGAAACCCATTTAGACGTTTATTTTATTTTATTTCCCCACAACCCCGGCACCGGATTTCCAACCGCGAGAGGGACGATGGGAAAAACGACTATATACGCGTATACTGGGGTACTGGCGCGAGCGCGCGCGACTTTTGCGCAAACGGTCGGCGTCGCCCGAGTGTTAAAAAAAAAAAAATAAATAAACGGGGAATAAGAAAGAAAAAAAATGATTTGAAAACGTACACACACAATATTGCGGTGCATTCGGCGGCGGCGGCGGTGACTGGCGGCAACACCGGTTACGAAGTATTAATGGAGTTTTTTTTTTTTCCTTCTATAAAACTCAGTTTTTAATTCGAACGTTAACGGTTAGCGGACATCAATCATGAGCGGCGTTGTTGCTGCTGCTGCTGCTGCTGCTGCAGTGGCGGCGACCTGGTAGCCGGCGTAAAACAAAATAATAATAATAATAATACAAAGTGTTAATATAACTATTTTAATATCGCGCCGAGACGTGTTATTATGTCGGTCGTAATGAGATTTCTTGAATCCATTACGACCGCCGCCGCCGCCGCCGCCGCCGCAGTGACCAAATCGAAATAATTGGGCTTTCTTGATTCGGCGGCGTACGAGTCGTCGTCGGACGTCGTACATAATAATAACACGCCAGCGCATACGTAGGCAACACAACGTTGTCTAGCGAAATTTTCCTTAGGTTTTCCGATCAACCTCTGCAGATCGATTATCACGACAAACGCCTCTGACAGCGCGCATATAGTCGTGGCACCGTAAAAAATCATTCCTCGCGATCTACCGGAAATCGTCTGAGAAACGTTTTCGATTTTGTCATCTCGTCCACATACGCGTAATATAGGTAAAATAGATGCCGTGCGTCGATGTCATCGTTATATTACTATCTCACAACCCGTACACAAAAACGTTCGCGCTATTCAATCAATCATATTAATTAATAATTTCTACATTTTTCGAAAAAAAAAAACAACTTACGTCTCTCTTACGAAAACACGACGTGTCATGGTGTCGTCAATAACGCGATTCTTTTTAGATATGTTTATTTATTTCATCGAATAATCTGATTCTCGGTTGACTGCGTATAATGTGACACAGCCGTTATGCGTTCGTATAAATTGACAAAAAAACGAGCGATTTCAAAATTTTTTTCAAACTGTTCACTGACATTGGAATGAAAAAATACGTCGATTGCGGTATGCGCGGCCGACGACGTCACGCGCCGGTATTGTTAAGTCATCAGGTGCCAATAATAATCTGTCCGTTCAAAAAACACTTCATAGCCATTCGATTTGACCAAATCTAATATCACATAGAGAGGTATACGACATAATTATATGGTTTTCGTCCATGTGCTCGTCATCTAGTATAGTTTCGGAGTTGAAATTAAAAACAGTCATTGCGGTCTTTTTTTTTGTTTTTTTAATAGCGTTCAAAGAATCGCACGGTCGAACGAATGAACCACGTACGGGTATCTGATAGCTGATATCTTGATGTATAGAGGTATTCGATGTCTCTATATTATCCATTATATAACATAATTACTCGGAGATGAAAACAAACTGTACATCCTCTGTTCGTACGACGAAAAGGTTTCGATTATTTTACTAAATTATATAATTGACATATTTTATATTATTATATTATTTTATGTTATCGTTGAAATTAACGTTGTAAAATTAATGAATTAGCGTTTGATTGTGAACAAGTACTCAAATGGCTAATAACTGTGAAAAGAAATGTGTGAGTATTTTTCATACTCGTAGAATATCTAAATCACGGCTGCGGTTGCTGCAGGTTAGTTACGATTACAAATGTTGAAAAATGCTTAAAGTATAAATATATTTATTTATTTATTTATTTTTTTCAACCCGAAGGTTGGTTTACGACTCCCATTCTCCATTCTGATCGATCGTTCGCTTTTTCTTTAAAAAATATAAGATACATAAGATAAATATAGTATTTATCTTCGTGTATTGAAGCGTATATACTTTCCGATGGATTCCGATTGAATATCCTCTCATCGTCAGGCAAAAAAGTACAAATAATAACACTATTGTAAGTTTTAAAAGTCGATGGAAATTTTAATAGTGTAATACAGAAAATATGAAAGTATCGATAGATAATAATAAGCGTAGTTGCATAGTGTGTTAGGAGTTTTATTTGTCAAAGAAAAATTTGCATTACGTTATTATATGCGTCGACGTCTTGGCGCGTAATTTAAACATAATATATTTAAATATTTGAATAATAAGGTACTTACTAAACATTAACAAATACGGTTTTTTTTTTGTAATTCAAATCTATTTAGTAATACTTTATAGATAATATGTATTGAATTTAAGATGACTGCTATTTAGGACAACTTTCACTCGGATAATGAGTATCACATTATAATAAGTATACTAGCCGGGTTATTCGGCTTCGCCCGTGAACATTTTTTCCCGGTATCAGGGAGGGGGTAAAGGCGTCAAGTGCTGAATGTTATTATATTTCTAGATTTCTGTATATATTTTGCGGTATTGAATTCATAGTCGATCATATTATGTATATTATTACTGTAAATAATAAATTGTACATACGATAGATATAGGTTTCGTTATCCAGTTTTGTCAAACATATTTTATTAAATTGTATTTGCAGTGTGTTGATTTTCTTTTAAATCTCGCTATGACGAATCGCGTTTGTTTATAAAAACGGTAACGAATTTCAATGCAACAAACTTTCGATGTACCGAACTATTGAAATTCGTTATATCGCGAGAGAAAACAAAAAAACCTTTATTAGTGATTGCCTGTCACCGCTATATGACGTGATTTTTCTAGGCGGTTTTATCCATTTTTACCCCCTTAGGGGTTGAATTTTCGAGCGTACTATAGGTTCCCCGAGACTTGGCCAATCGATTAGTGAAAATCCACCGAGTACTTTTCGAAAAATATGCGCGTACATACCAAAACAAGGGCTTCTATTTTATATATCAATAAAATTGTAACAAGAAATAAATGTATTTAAATGAATGTATATCGGTGAAATCTGTTTTACGAGTCGATGGAATTATTATTTCGTTTTTTTTTAACATTTTATAACAGATATATTTTACTTAAAAGTGAGATACACATCGGGTTATGAAAACGGAACTAGTGAAAAATTAAAAACAATTTATATTAATCGTATACTTGAATAAGTAATCGTAGTATAATGTATTTTAAACCAGTTGCGATATTGAATGTTATTCTGTACGAGTGTTATAAACTAGTTCTCGTATGAAACAGTTACACTTTCGTAATACTATAAAGTGTGACGTAATAATTATTTAAACTGAAATTAGATAGTCACGAAATAAAATCGAAATAGGTGTTAGTCGAGACAGCGAAGGGAAGATTATCGAATACCGTACGGGATTACTATTTTCGACATTGCGACGACGACGGTTTGAACAATCGATGACGTTTAGTGAGAAATCTCATATGTTATGTAAAAAAGCGATAAATCAATTGAGAAATTATTAAGTAAAGATCGAACGATTTAGAAAAACATAAAATCACAATCACAATGATCGAATAGTCAAGAAAGAAATTTTAATAGATATCGTGCGTGCAGAACGTACGTTTACAGCGAATGAATAAATTAAGTTGGCGTCCAACACAGGCTGCTGCTATTCGATATAGTATGTCCTGGATTGTTTACCAATAGAAAAAAAAAAAAATGTTTAACGAAACGACTTTTTGTCGTACGTAATAAATATCGTATTCTCGTTAATTCAACGAGCCGTAGGTATGCATCGAAGCAACGAGGAATAATCGGTATAGCTAATAAACTTAATATTTGAAACAATAACAATAGTATACGTCGGAATCGTTGAATAAGGATCGTAAATTTAATGATTGGAGTATAATAATTATTATACTTTACACGGGCACATTTACACCAATATTTGCACTTTTTATGTCAATATAAATTACTCGTCGATATTGAATGTGATTTATTAATCGTCGAATACATGCCATGTATTCATAAAACGTGTGAATGATTAAGAACTAATATCAATAAGACAGTAAAAAGATCTTTATCAAGACGTATATGGTTCGTATTCATTTAACGATAGACCGAGGTAAAAGAAAGTCCGAGTAAAAGAGTCCGACGCACGAGAAGACCGCGGTGAAAAAAGTCCACTATCCCTTTATATAATTAAGTTAGAGGAGTAAGTTTACCCGAATTAATTTAATAATAAATATTGTACAGATACTGTATAATGTAAGAAAAGTTGGACAATTTCGTCAGTAGTTGGACATTTTGATAGACATTTTTTATTAATAAACACGTGCAAGACGTTTAATTCGAAACCATAAGCCAATAATTTCAATCGCTATAAAGGAATTTTCAAACTAAATTGGTCACAAAATAAGAGCCAGATAGTTATTATAATTTTTTTTTTTCTGTAACTTGAAAATGTGATAAATCAAATACATATTTACTTGAAAACAGTTTTATTGCAAGGATATTTTTGTATCGAAATCTTTATTCATATAATTCTGTAATGTACCTTTAGAATTTTTATGTTTTCGGGAATATTTTACGACGGACTTTTAGATCGAGTAAAGCGAGGAATAGTATGTTTTAGTATGATGAACTTTATGAATTTTAATCTAATTTTTTTTGTCCGTCTTCACGGACTTTAAACTAGAATAATCGGGTTTTCATCAATATATTGAGTGATTTCTGGTAGTAAATATTATCTATTTAGTACTTTGGCAAATCAATCCGAAAAGCTTCGAAAAATCAAAAAACAAAAAAAACCAGCCACATCTACGGAATACCAGATTTTGAAAGAGTCTAAATTTTTTTTGTCACCTTCTCTGAAAAACGAATAATCGTAGAAATTTGAAATTTTCACAGATCACTCGGATCACACTTGAGCTAATAGTGCAATTTTCAAAAGATTCAAAGATGTTTGAAATGTCTTGGTAATAAAATGTCGATCGAATCATTTCGATTGGACGTAAAATGTCGAAAATCTAACGCAGATAGTTGCTCGTGTTATTATACCGTGTAGAAAATTATCGAAAATCCAAAGTCGCACGGTTTTTTTAATGATAATAATCACACCGACTATGACGTCATGTCGTTTATCGAAGTTATGAGAATATAAGTGAAAAACAAAGTATATAATTATTATTTAGAAACGTTTAAAAAGTATCGATTGGAACCGCGAGTCGTTAATAATTGTCAGATCTTATTGCGTATACGTTTGTATACATACCTGCGTTATGGAATCGTACCGTTGTCGTCGTCGTGCGTTAAAGCGAATTCAACAATGGGACGTCGCCGTGTGCGTCGCGCACCGCCTTTTAACGCGAGACGCGTAAACGCGCGTGCAGCCGTCTAGAGAGCGAACAATAATATTATCATTACGGGCATTTCGTCTCTCGCGCGTCGTCGCCAAATCGGTGTAGACAAATTAGTTTTCTAGAGTGGCGCGTGCCGTCTCGTTAACCTTATTACGACGGACGTGACGAGTGTTTATAGGCGTATTATATACGAGTGCGCAGGTATACGTCCGTTGGCGACGGCAATATATACCCGCGCACGTCTATAACGTGACGACGACGTTCATCTGCCATCGAGTATTTCTTTTCTCTCGTTATTATTATTTTTTTGATTTTTTTTTCCCCTTTTCTTTTTTCACCTCATAATGACATTTCTGTCCCCCCGCGCCGCCGTCACAGTTGGTTCGATACGACGTGCACTTTAAACTTGTCTCTTTGACCGCCACGCCACAATAATACACACACACACACAAGAGATTAGACGTTTCGAGACAAAGACTCGTAACATAATAATATATAATGTACGTTTCGTCGCCGTGTTTATTGTACACAACAGAGACGAATTTATATTATACTCGTATACGAAGGGGTTTTTTTTTTTTTTGTAAGTACGCGAGCGTGTACGTGCGCGGCCGCGAGACGATCTCGCGGCAGCTAGTTGTGACCGGCGCGAGTCCCGGTCTACGTGCGTTCAAAAGCGTCGTTGCCGGTATAATCTCGTCGAATTCGTCGTGTACGGCGGCGACGACAAACAATAGTAACGAAAACGACGCGGCGCGGCGGCGGCGACAACGAAAATAATCGTCTTGTGCCGGTGTTTTTTTTTTTTTAATTTTGAAATTGGCACTCGTGACGAAAAATATTAATGGAAACGCGCGCGGGCCTGTCCTTACCGCCGCCGCTAAATCAGTGTGCACGTTTTATTCTATACGTATACGGCCCGGTTTCGTCTTAATTTTCCACGTGCCCCTTGTTCGTCGAAGGCGTAAAATATATATATTGTGTACTGATGCGCGTACGCGTGGCACGCGGCGATTGAGCAATCATCGGCGACGTGCCAATCCGTCGCAAATCGTTCAAATAATCCTCGGCCGAACAATGCACACTGTGGACATTATATACGCGTTATAATAATATGTAGTATACAACATTGCCGACGACGACGTACGGTACCGTGCCCGTCATTCCGCGCCGGTGTTGCGAATCGGTCGTACTCACATTGCGAGTAGGATGCCGCGCAGAAATCGCAAACGTTTCTCGAGACCGCGGGGCACGCGCATAATCAAATAGATAAAAGATACGACGACGGTCGGATTCGCGTCAGATACACTAGGCCGGCGTTAGCGCTCGACGAGATGAACGTCTATAGTGGAACGGCCAAACGCAAGGCAAGCAGCCGAGGTGGAAAACAAAACGCATATTTGAATAAATTATATGATTCGAGGATAATCGTTATGCGGCGACACGACCGTTTACGTATCGCGACGAAACTCGCGCGACAGATTATACGCGTAGAAAGAAAATAAAAAAAACTCGTTTGCGACGGTCGTCGAATTCGTTAATCCGGCTCGTCGAGAACGGGCGACACGAGCGTACACGAAAATAATATTATATACGTTATACTCGAGGAGAAAAACAAAACACGAAAACACACGCGTAGACGCACTGTATTCATAATATAATATTATAATATTAATGTTGAAAAGGCGCGTAAAAGAGCGACGCGTAATAATCTCCGAGGACTGGACGCAGGACAATAACGTAGGTAACAACAGCTGCGCGGGTGGGTGCTGGCACGTCGAGTTTCGACGGGATTGAAATCGCGCGCGCCGTTTACGACGTCGCGACGATGTGCGATCATGCGCCGCCAAAAGAGTGTTTTAAGTACAAAGACGCCGGAAGGCGGGCGAGATGACGACGACGAAATAACGAAAATCGAGAAAGAAAGAGGAAAAAAACTGCCGATCGTTACACCGTAAATTATTATTTTCGGCTGAACAAATATACGCGTCGTCGGTCAGATTTTGATGGTCACCGGCCCGGCCGCGAGGCCTAAATAAAACGGGACCGCAAACAAGAGGGTGTGAACACAACGCGCGTATTGTGCGCGCGCGTCGAGTGGCGTGTACGTACATACTACGTATATATATACACAACACGACGAAAATCGGGGTCGCCGCCGCCGCCGCCCGTTGTCGGAAAGCGTGAATTAGGGTAGTGTAATAACACTTCATTAAACTCCATCAAAAGGGGAACACAATTCGGAATCGTACACCCCCGCGGGCACCGCGCGGCCGCTACGTATCGAAAAAAGAGCACATCAATTAGTCAGGCCATGTGCAATGGGTCGTCGACGGTGCGCACACGCGCGTCCTTTCTAAGTGTGTATGTGTACAGAACGACCGTAGTAATTCCTTTGTATATATATATATAATTTGTACGAAAAAACTTTTAAATTCGATTCGAAAACGGCGCGCGGAAAATCAATAGCGGAATAAATCCCACCCTGCCCTCGCTCGCTCGTTGCTGCGCCGCAACGCAGTCGTTCAAATTCACTTACACGATCTCTCTCTATATATACGTTTGTATATATATTATATAGTTTATTTTATAAATATCCGCTCGTCGCTTTCCGGCTTTTGTTTTCGCCTCGGCCGAACAGAACCCGCGGAGAACAGCCCCGCCGCCGGCCGACGCGAATATTAAATCATGCCGCGAGAATGGCCCGCGACAATATAGGGCGCGCAAACGATTTCCAAGAGTAAATCGGCATTTTTCTTTTTGGTTTTTACTTTTTTTTTACATGCGTGATTTTAACACTGTTTTCGAAAACAGTCCGACTGTTTCGATTTCAATCACATAAGCAGGGCTCGGGACTTAAAGCATTTGCTTATTTTTATGGATTGACTTAAAGTGTAGTAGAGTGCTATAGAAGTGTATGTCATGTTACAACACGTTCAATTTTGAAATTTGAGAGTGCTTTTTTTGTTGCTTTTTTCAGTGATTTTTCAAAAAAATGCTTATTTCCAGTTTTTCTGATAATTATTGCTTTTTTGACCAGTTTTTATACTTTTTTATGATTTTCTCCTGCAAAGTTGTTTTTGATTGAATTAAAATTAAAAACATTTGATCATTCAATGCAATAATGACGGTAAGATTTAATTAATTTTTTTTTTCAACTATTTGTAAATATTGTTTACATTTTATTTTTCAGTAAATCCATAAAATCTTCAGTCTTGAAAATGAAATTTAATTTTTTATATAATATAAAGATAAAGATTCATTTTTATTTATTTTTTATTTTATTGTTTTTTTTTTTAATAAATAGTTTTGCTTAAATTTAAGTTTTTAAAATGCTTATTTGAGTGCCTATAATGATGTTTTTAAGCACTTTTTTAAGCGCTTATTTTAATGATTTTAAGTGCTTTAAGTCCCGAGCCCTGCTCATAAGCGTCGTTACAGACGCGATTACCAGAATACCAATATAGTCCAAAACGCGCTCGGAAGAAACGTAAAAAGAGATTTTTTTCGTAAAATGATGTAAATAGTAAAAACAATGACTTTGGTTTCGATGTGTCTCATGCGGCAGCGTATATTTCTGATGATGTCGGAAAAGAACGAGTCGTCCGAGACTACCGAGACGTTCATCGAGGATCGCAACGATCGCACGAAAACGTTTCCGTTTTTTCAACGCACACTTGACCAACTGAACGTTTTGTAAAATATCCGGTAATGTGGACTGGTCGAAAATCAATCTTCATAAATCTAATTTTAAAATGTATCTTCTTTTTTCGTTAAAACTCGCGATCCAAACTCGACAACATTTCGTTAAAAAAATGTTTCATTTATTCTAAAAAGTACAAAAATTTCGTGTACATTTTGAAAGCGGTAAATTGGGTCCCGGTAACTAAAAAATACCGTCTTATCATAATTATCAAAAAATTACATGTTATTCTAAAATGTAAACAATTTGAGCGTGACCCTAGCTTGGACGACGCCAAATTCGCGCTCGCGATAAGCTGTCCACGCCCTCGTTCGAAGTTGTAAATTTTGACGCCAGTTTTTAAAAAAGTAATACCATGACCGTAACTTGAACATTTTTTTTTTCTGAAAAGGAGAGGCGCCATCTCTAATTCATAATATAATATGCATTCCGTGCATATTATGTTGGCGTCCTGCAAATGTCCTGCGCCCAGACGGTCGCGTTCGTGTTTGTCGCCATTTCAGGATCCGTATGACAAAAAAAATAAAAATATTTTTCTCTCTCTCGATTTCATTGAAACAATTTAAAAGGGGTGAACATTTCGGTCTCGGAAAATTGAAAATTTAGAACCTTTATTTTTCACGTCTGTTCAAATAGAGTAAACATTTACAACGGACTTTGCGCGACGACCGATTATCAAACACTGTTGTTTTGTTCGGAAATTTAAACGACAAGAAATTTTCACAATAATGCAATGCGCCAATTGTACGCGTACCGCAGAGTATGTGTAAATACTGTGTGCATTAATAATTATGTCAATACGCGCGTGCACTTTCCGCACGTATATAACGTTCGATTGCGATTCGCGTGAGCCGACGACATGAGGCCGGTATCAAATGTCGTTGTCGATTTGTACACTCAATAAAATATCGTATTAAAACGAGTGTATCGGTTAGTGGATATCGTAAAAGTGTATACGTAATGCGACGTTTCCGGAAAAATTAGTCGTATACGTTTTCCCCGGCGTGTCTTCATATTCGTGACCCGGTCTGCATTTTTAAATATTAGAATTTTAAGTAGAATTTCTCCTTACCCCCGCCTCGCCATTTAAATCAATACCGCATAGTGTACATACCTAATCGTAATATACATGCGTGTTAACTTTACGCTGCATATTTTATGTGTGTGCTCGTACACTTATGTACTTTGATATTCCATTACGGACTAAAAAACATAATTTACCGACTGCTACATAAAGTATGTATACATTTATATATGTGTACCTACCGAGAAAAATGCGCAACGCAAATCGGGTTGGTAAAATAATTTTAAAGTCTCGAGCTACAAATTACGCGTAGTGTCGTGCGTGTGGCGTATCAGTAAATTTCATCGAGTCTAATTAAATATATACCTACCTGCAGTTGGTTTTTTTTTTTTTATTGTCGTTAATCGTAACAGAAAGGGTCAGTTATCGGGGAAACGCTACGTTAACACGAGTTTGTGTATAATACCCGTGCGACGATGCCCATAAATATTACGATATTTTGATTGTGTGCCTACTGTACCCAATCCGATATATACACAGTAAATATTGATTTTTTTTTATAAGCACGGCTAAACAAGTATTAAGCTTGAACAAACTTAACAAGTATATTATAATATACTCCAAACTGTACGGGAATAGCCGCGCGGCCATTTCTCCGCAGTTTTGACGATCGGCGGTATAATTGAATGTTTCCTCGGTAGGTTTTGCGATTTGTTTTTTCCCTTCGACGATTTTTATGTAGAACAATAGAAAGCGCCAAATGTTTCAAGTGACGCGTTTACAGGAGGTATACGATTGGGGTAGAAAACTGGGTAAAAACAATAGAAAACTTTTAATATTTTAAACCATCCATACGTATCAATGCACTCTCCGATATTCTCAATTGTCTTTCTAAAAGAGGAAAACCGAAAAACGAAAAAAAAAAACGATCGATTTCAGGATTAATTAAATGTTAAACATTATTTCACAACTCTTTAATATTTTTTCGGTCAATTTAATCGCGTGTTTTATGGTTAGAAAAATTGAACGCGACCGTTATAATTCTATATCGTTTTACTCGGCGAATTGTTTTTTTTTTTGTCTCGAAAAAGTTTCAAAGCAAGTACCTGGAAAAAGAAAATGTATTGTCTCCGTGAATACTGTTGGTTCGTTCACATTTTTCTAAACCTACACGAAAAAAAATGTCACATTGTAGGCAACATTGTTTCGACGAGACCGTTATATTCAAATTCAATATAAATATTATTATTTCAACGATGTTCAAGAGAAGAAGAAAAAATATTTTCCTCCAGACGTTCGCAGTAAACAAACGTTATCGCTCTACGTGCGAAAGTATAATAATAATAATTGTATTTTGATATTAAAACGAGTGTGCGACAATAACGTTTAACGTCCGACTGTTAATTTAACACTCGTTACGATACATAAATCTTCAAAATTCTTTTCTCTAAACCGGAAGGATAAGTATTGTAAGTATATACACACAGCTACGAGAGAACATCAACACCGTGAGAGATCCGCGTTATAATTTTCATGCGTACACACCCGAAAAACAACACGCGCAGATGATACACGAACGTAATTATTTCGATCACTATACATATATAAATATACGTAAAAATTATATAATATACCCTTCATTAGTATACGGGTAAGTATATGGTATGCTTAAAGATATTTTAATTTCCCTCCCTCCCCCCCCACGTCATTTCCCTATAATGACGAATTACCCGGAACGATCGTTCCGTGCATTTTCACCTCCTTCTTTTGTACGGTTCTTCCGTCGTCCCGCAACATAAACTGTGTAAAACGTAAAACCAAGGCGCGTATAATATTATAATATATATAATATAACGCGCGTAATTCGATCGTCTCCGCGGCTCGGGTTTGTCGACGAGTGTGTGTTTCGAAGTCGAATCGCGTGCGCGCTCGCGTCCGAGCCGTTTGACCAAATCGAAAAGCGTCGGACCGGTTGCACACACTCGGAGGAAAACTTAATTATATCCCTCGAAAACGATTGGTCCGCCGCCGTGTTTAATAACGATCGACGGCTATAATTTGAAAGGGGGAGAAAAGAAAAAAAAAACCTATTACTTCCACAGAACGTTCGTTCGTACGGCATGTAAATACGAGTACAACGACGTGGTAAAAAATAATACTCGGAATTATAATATATTATTTATCGGCTAATTGGCGGCACGTTAATACGCCAGATAAGTCGTGGATTCCGTTTTACGCGCCGTTTTAAGGATCCCCCCCGGACGAGTAAAACGTAATACATAACATGTCCGACCTTAACGTAATCGTCGGCTCTCGCGTGACGGCCGCTTCGAAAACAAAAAAAAATGTTCCCTTCGACCGTTTAAAATAATAAAATATACGACTGTTGCCGCGCTAATTATTTCGATTAGTACTCGTATTTACAGATAGTGTTATGCTTTACACATAACGCGGCGTTTTGACCGAACGCACAGGTGGTGTACGTGTCCGTTTTAAATCAGTCGAGCCCGCCCGAGTGTTTTTTTTTTTTTGTGAATCACACGACTCGAAAATACAAACACACTTCACGAACATTATCCGATATCTTTTATCAAGCAATGTGCGCTGAACGTGATTGTTTGAGACGATTTCTCGCGGACATCGATGAGTCTAGACGATTAGTTGGCCGATCGATGTAACCTACACCTATCGCGATCCATTACGAGCCTTTGCGGGAAATCGGTGGATTTAAAGTCCAACGTTGTTCACACGTACGTGTGTTATACGATTGAATAATCGTTTTAACACGTTGATATTTTTAGCCGAAAATCAGCGCGACGCTGATAAAAAAATATCCCGTCGTCGGCGTTGGGCAACGTAACTATGCGTTTTATCGCTAATAGTTGATTATATTTAAACAGGAACAAAAACAGAATCTCTTTAATATAACAATAGTAAATACTTTTGTAAATCATTAGAGTATTTCGAACGACGATCGCAAAAACTAGTCTGCGCGTTTATATAAATAATAAACACACTGCACAGGACGAAAAGGGACGTCGGCCGTCGAGGCCTGTACATTACCAGCGCGGCGGGACGACCCCGCGGCGAACTTTATCAAAACAATTGCTCGCGATTTGTAAACGAATCGGGGGCGAAATATCTTTTGCCGGCGTTCTTTATACACTCGCACATGTATAACGTATACGTATGTGTATATGTACACCGCTGCGGTTGTCGCCGCCACCGACGCCGCCGCGCAGGATGTGAGCTTGGGTTTCCTTCCGGGCCGACGCGCGCCGCCTCCACTCGCCCCGCGGGCAGCGACGGCGGCAGAGGTCCTTCTCCTCGGGTCGCCTTTTGCGCGTTTCGTCCCGCTTCGGTTTTCCCATATAAAAGAGCTACTACTGCAGATATAAACATCCAGCATACACGTCTCTTTCTCCGTCTACCTCTCTCTCTCTCTCTGTCTCTTCGCATCGTATTATATGTATATATTATATTATTATTATTATTATTATTATTGTGTCTTTGTGCGCTTATTGTGTGTCGCGTGCGCGCGTTCGAATAAGGACTCGACGGCCGGCGGGGGAAGGAGTAAAGGACGCTTTTAACGAAGCCGTTATACGCGAGTGTCGTTATCGTAATTATATATTATTATTATCGCCGCGGCAAGGCGTACAATGAGCAATTAGCCATGGTTAACGTCGTGGTGTGTGTGTGTGGACGAGCCTAATAAACAAAACACGCAATTTGCAACGAAATAAATGAAAAAAAAAAGAAAAAAAGGGCTCTTATTCTTGACCGCGCCGCGCGCCGAGAGCTTTGTTCGTCTAACCCTTTGTCGTCCGCTCCTCTTCGTCTCGCGAATGTCTCGACGCGGAATTTATTACATCGTTTTCGAAACCCATTAAGGCGGTTTTATTTAAATTTCCACGCGCAGTCTTTTCTACGGATTCGTATTATTATTATTATATAAATAATACATGTGTACGGTATAAAGTATACGGAAGTGATAAACACAAACGCAAACATTGTTTTAAGCACAGTTTAAAGAAGCTATTACGTTATTATAATGTCTGTACGAGATGCATACGAGTATAATACGCTGTTTTAACGACGACGTTCGCATAATGACATTGTGTGCGGAAAACGATGCGGTTTTCGCGTTTTATCTTTATTTTTTATTAACACTATTTATTGCCGGGTACTGCTTGCCGCAAGAAAACGAATCGAAAACACGTTAAACGGTTTCAACGCCGTCTCATAATATACTTTATACTGTCGTTTATTGACTACAGTGTACGTATATGCTTAATTGTGTGTGCAACGCGATTAAAGGACTCGTTAGATTTCGATAAAAATCCGTATCCTCGATTAGGTGTCGAGTCGATCGAAATTTTTCCCGTCCGAAAAAATCGTATTGCCCACTCGACGGAAATCAAAACCGGGGACGTCAAAACGGGAGATCGAATTCGATTTTATAGCGACGCGTCTCGAGAACGTACGTACATACACGAGAGTTGGAAAGCGAAATTTTCGTAAGACCGTTTTTACTACGATGTCGTAGCGACGATTCGCGCGAAAAATGACGATGTCTCCGCGTCGACAATCTCGTAATCGAATGTCCTGTTATTACAAACCATTAATATTTATGAAAACGTAATCTATTGCAGAGCCGCCGAGAGAAGTCACCGTGCATACATACACACTCGTATGGTTATGTAATAAGTAATAACTAACCGACGGCCCTTAACTATAACACACAAACACGCACATCTATTAATATACATTATAATATTATATATACTACGAGAGCCGGACCGAATATTCTTGTTTGACGTTTAAATATCGTGTCGTCGTGTTGTTAATTATTATAGACGAAACTCGTGTTGACAAACGAAAACAGACGCAACGCGGCAACAACGACGGATTGTAATTTTTCGTGTTTGTACCAAACGTTATGTATTTGTATTTATATACCCATATATTATACGTACGTACGTACGCCGCGTGATGTTTTAATAAAAAACACGTTTAAGCTGTAAATTATGAAACGTTAAGAAGAATCGCGAATATCGAAACCGAGAAACGCAACTGAATTATCAATTGCAAGTGTCGTCGAATTATCAAAAAACATTTTAATGAATAAAAAACGAAACGAATTGTAGAAAAAAATTTGCCACGCGAGAAAACATATTCAAAAATCATTATAATATTTAATTTTCAAACGCCGAAACGATTTAAGTACTAACAATAATGTATTGTACAAAACGACACAAAAAGTAGCTACATGTCGAGAATTAATGACCGATTGGCCTCATAAATTAGTATGATATCGTCGCCGAAACGGTCGAAGACATCACGAGCTAAAAAAACTCTGATCATTCGAATGACCTATTATTTTGCAACGCAGATCAAAAGGAAACGTTTAAGAACCGTACGCAAGAAACATACGTTTTCAGCATTTTTGAACGCCATAATACAAACTCTTACTGTTAAACAGTGACGTTTGTTATCTAATTTCGAGAAACAATAAAATATAGCGTTTTTACTTAACGCGAACTGTGTTAACTGTGTTTATTTTTAACCGCACACAACGGAAATAGACTAGTTGTTAATGTATAATATCCAAATTAAACACGCGTACGTGGCACGTATAATGTAGAATAATATTATGCTAAATGAATATATCTAATTTTAACTTTAATAGAGATTAATTTTTATGATTTATTGTTTAAATTTTTCTACACGTTATAATTAGGTAATCATAAACGAAGAGAGGGGGAGAGAGAAAGTATGCGCGTAAGTTTGTGTTTTTGAATTAATCATAAAGTATAACAAATTGTTTTTATAAATTATCCGGATTATTTTAATACACACCGAGAGCACTAAACACATTAATGGCCCGGCAAGCACGAGCGATAAATCATTTTTATTTAACTATTAAGTAAATATGAATAACAATAATCATAATAGCAGTAAAAGATAATAATATTAAAGACTGGGATAGTTAAATTTCGAATTTTCTTTCGCCTTTGGGCGTTTAAAATTCGCGTCGACAAAGTCACTGTTGGGCATGTCCTGTATATATAAGACGATATTGAAAAGGTGAATTTTTTTCTTTCGTTTTCTTACGTCGTCGTGCGCTGTACAGAGTTGCAAATAAAAATTACGAATTTCACTGGGTAAACGATTGTGAAAAGAGCTTCTTTTCGAATAAATCAAAATAAAATATCACGCGACACGGTCGGCCGGCACAGAGATGCTCGTAAAATATAAATATAAACTCCGCGGCTTGGCTCGGCTCGACGACGCGACGATGTTCAAATCCTACACGCAGTGTTTGTCCCCTTCGGGTTCGTCGCGATCGAGTCGAACGGTTTTCGCCGCACGTGTATTGGATCGAGTGTCGTTTTCTCCGCTCGTCTCGGACAACTCTAAACGAATACCGGACACCGTGCGCGTTCGACGTCTGAACATAATAAACAGAGGAGTGTGTGGGGACCAGTCGATCGCAGGGAAAAAGAAGAAAAAAAAACCACCCCGATAATATAAACCGCGCGAGATATTATAACGAGCTTCGCATCCGGCCGCGTCGGATATAATATATTATAATGTGCCGCGACGATAATTATAATACGTATATAGGAAATATCGAAACGGGAAACGGTCTTTCTACTCGGCCGTCGTCGCGTACGTTTTTATTGTTGAATATTTTACACATTGTTATCTCGTTAAATAATAATAATAATTATTATTATATTAATATCGCGGCGTACAATATACGGTACGTGCGTGCGTGCGTGCGGCGCGCGTCGCGTCGCGTACGCGATGGGAACGACGGCTGACGGACGACGACGAGACTGATTTATTTCTCGACACCTCATGTGGCGCTTTACTCATTAGGCTGGCGCCAGTCGTAGCAAACGTTACCCGACACCTATAGTATGACGCGCAGGCGTATATACCATATATTATATTATTACATCGTATTTACTACACACACACACACACACACTCACACCTGTACTGTACCTAAATATATACATAATAGATGTTGCCGCGGCTCGATTGTTCGGAGCGGCGGTTCTCAGACGTTTGTGTTGGCCCAAAGTCGCGGGGGGAAAAATGTTCGAAGCTCCGAAAACGAAACGTCGGTTTCGAACCACTATTAAAAATTACCGGCGTGCAACCTGAAATGTCAGTGGCGCTAAAATCACCGTTATAAACTATTATCGAATCCCGTCGATTTTTACCCGTCAGACTGAACTAGTTTCGGATTTTTAAAATTTAACGCCGCGTTTTAAAGTGTATTATTTTATGAAAAACGCTGCACAATGTCTTTGATATCGTGGACAGCGGTCGGTTATGCGATAACATGTTTTTAAAATCCTAAAATCCAGGATCAAGATTTAGATTTCGGGTGGTATTGATTTCACATCGCCTATTTAGTCGCGCCTTCGTCGTGAAATAGATCGACATGTACACAAAGTAATAACGTGAACGCGCAACGTTTAGCTTTATTTATTAGCGCAATATCGCAGTATCTGCCGATGCAAAGTTCCGCAGATCACACAGACTGAGAACTACTGCTCGTTTAAAGAGAACGTATTATATTTAGCGCGTGTGCTGCATACGATACAGTGTAAATCGACCGAAAATTGTTTTTTTTTTCGTGCCGACAACGGTAACGACGCTTCATAAGGTATGTGTGTGTGTGTGCACAAGCCCTTGTCAACGCCGCGGCGGCGGTGGCGGCGCGGCGGCAGCTTCACACACAACGATATACATCAAACACACACGTCGGACCGTGACGAAAAAAAAAAAAAACAGGAAATCACCGTAAACAATAAAAATAATAATATTATATATCTGTTATTATAGTTTTGGTTTTTTTTTTTTTTATCCCCTGCGGATCACATTTTGTATTCACGTAAATTCTTCGGGAGCTACCGCACGTCATGTATTACACCGACGGCGACCGCCTGTTTTTACCCGGGAGGAACGCGTTATTTGATTTTGCGGTCGTCGGCGGCGCCTTGTGAACGAGCTGATTATAGAAATCCGGACGGACGTATACCCGCGCGCGCGTGTGTACTCGGCGGCGACGACGTGTGGGCACGGATAGTAATAATTTTCGTGTCGGCGACGCAACGAAAAACGAAAAATAATCAATTCCCATTATGCGGTCTAACCTCGTGTGTGCACGCGCGTGTGTGTGTGTGTGTACGGCGTGTACGCACGGCTGCAGTTAAACGGACGCGACGACGACGACGTGATGTTGATTTTTAGCTGTATATTGTTTTTTCTAACCGTCTTACGCCGCCGCCACCGCCGACGGTAGCCGGTCATTATACGCGGTGTACAATGCGAGCGAGCACTTTAAGGGCGTGTACGCGCGTTATTGGATATAACAGCGAGGGGGATGCGACGCGTAGAGGAGAACACGACGCTGGTCACCGCCGGAAGGGTTTTTCTCGGTCCGGGCAATCCAATAGCGGCGACCGCACCACACACGTATAATATGTGGTCTAATAGGTCATATGCCGCGGCCGCTGTATACGTATATTTTTATACGAACCGGGATATTTGGGGTTTCTGGTCGGGTCACGACGCCGCCGGGGCGGGGGCGGAAAAGTCTTTTCGTACGAAAGTTTTCTTGCGCACGCATATGTTTCATAATATTACGTGCACCTACACACACATATTATATTATTATACGGTCGTCGTCGTCGTGTAATATTATAACGCGCGGTTATAATAATATTATATATTGTATTTGTGAACAAAATGAATTTTGATAGGATTCACATGTCGATGATTATGTGGTTTTTTTTGTTGTTGTTTTCTCGGTCGATAGAGTTTCCACGCGGCACAGAGTACTCGCATGCGTAGTACACGCGCGCTGTATTCAAATAAAATAGAAACCAACAAATTCCATTTCCGTACTATATTATAATACATATATATACACTCGTATATTATATGTGTGTGTAATATACACATGCCACGACGATAGGTGCGCGCTATGATGCTTATGTACACGCTCGCGTGTAGAAAACGTGAAAAAACCATCACGGACTATAATACGTATAATATTTCACTCTCGGTTATGGATGTTTATCGCGTACAATTGAAAATATTACAATCGGTTTTCGCCCGATGAGTATTTCAATAAATGTAAATTACTCGTATATGCATTTCTGCATTTACTTTTACAAGGAGGGACACGATTAGTACGTCGGACGAGTGGTGAACAATAAAATGAAAAGAAAAAAAAAAATGAAAAAAATACATTGTAGCTTGACGAAGAAAGCACAATCACCATCAAACAGCTACTATAGTGATACTCTCAAATACGAATATACGATTTCCTTGACTTGATTTCACCCCCGATTCATTAAAAAGCGTTAATATTTACGCGTGTGTATCTCATAGCAGATTCTTGCGGGTCGAAAATTAAAAAAAAAAAACCAATATTATCGCTCTTTTGTCTTTTCAATAGTAGGCATACCCGTATTATTATTATATTATACAGCTCTGCGGCGTGATCAATGCTCATCAATACGTCTCTGTATCGTAATACGTATATAAAAACGCAAGCATTATCACATGATAATAGCGGCAGTGCGCAGGCGGCTGCACTATAGGATCTATCTCGTTGGTAGGTATCGACAATACAATCGACGGTTAAACAATAACGGCCGTAGTTTGTGCTCCGAACAGAAAGCGGTCGTCGGTCTCGGGTTTATTATACGTATTATTATGCAACTAATCAAAGCCCGTCGTTTTATTTTAATTTCTAGCCATCGACGAGTGGCGTTAATTGGACCACGAGAAGAAGAAGAAGAAGATAAAAAAAAAAAAACTGTTATGTATATATGTGTGTGTGTGCGCGCGTGTAAAAAAAAAACGTCGTGTAAACGCGTATTAATGTTTTATAGGTTTCGTCTCTGCGTGGGACTGTGCGGCGGCGGCGCCGGCATATGGCAAAATCTGAAACGTATTATTGTGGTCCTCGTCGCGCAGCGTTTATTCGACGGCCCCGATATATCTTTATCCGAACCCTATTATGGAGACGTCTCGTACAATACCGAAATATTTTTGCCACGTCGTTTTAATTACGTCGTTCCCCGTCGTAAAAACCGTTCGGGAGACGAGAAAAAAAAAAAAAAAAGGCCCTCTAGGGATACGGAAATATGTTACGCGACCCTCGCGCGATCCAGCCGGCCTTTATTATTATCGGCTTCTGCCGTCGCTGTTCCGCTACGTACACCTATTATAAACTACTAGCTGAATAACCCGGCTTCGCCCGTGTGCTGTATAACTTTTTATTTTATCAGTTTTTTTAATTTTTACCCTTTTTAACCCCCTTAAGGGTCGAATTTTGAAAATCGGGCGTCGTGACGACACTCAGAAAGGTATTTGGAACAACTCTGTGAAAAAAAATTGGAAAAAAGTTAAATAGCGTCGTCACAAAATGGGAACATAAAAAAGGCCTGTTCTTTTATATATATAAAGCTGAATAACCCGGCTTCGCTCGTGTGCAGTACAATCCGCCGGCTTCATTTTGTTCAGCTTGCGTGATGGTATCGTACACACTTTTTTGATGGTCATTTAATTTGGGAACATTTAAATTCACAAATGTTTGCAATTCATTGATATCATACTGTTGTTCTCGTCGCAATTCTCGATCGAACAAATCATGCATTGGACGATCGGCCTATATTCTGTCGTTTTTGTCGTGGCATTTTTTACACCAAAATCCATATAATTGAAATTGAATAAAAAACAAACTCATTTAATCTCAAACTAATTAATAGAAAATGTCATAGACGCACGTGCCACGGAAACAAATAATAAAACATAACCACATAGAGTTTATATAATATATCTCCATGGCAAAACAATAACAATGTGTGATTAATATTGTACACTTAAGAGGCCATAACTCCGGAACCACATATCGCACAGTGTACAAACTTCACAGAAACCATCTACATATAAATTTTAATATGCCCTAAAATTTTTATCGAAATCGGTTCGATGGATCTTGAGCTATAAAATTTATTATAATGTACGTCGATTTTTATATATAAAGATAATATACAGTGTTGTGCCCGCGGTGTATGATAGACGACGGACATTTACGCCGACCGTAGTTGGAAATATCGCGTTGTTTCGGGACGAAAAAGATAACAAAACGCTTTCAAAAATTTCGAAACGCGACGCGACAACGGGAGTCTACGGAACGTTACGTGAGACGAACGCTGCAGTTCGCGCCGCGTTATTTCGTATCGTAACGGATTGGATCTATGCGGGCGGTATGGCGAGCAGTAGGTACGGTGTAATATAACGAGGAGAATCGTTGCTCGAATGATGTTCGCGGCAGGATTCGATCGCTATTAGTGCGCGCCGCGATATATTGCCAGTCGATAAGTATGTGATTGTACGGAAGAAACAGCGTGAAAACACGTAAAATTATAATACTTTTCTTTTGTTGAATTGCAATTCGATAAATGCAGTTTTGTTATCGTTTTGGATCCCCGAGTGAAACTCAATTCCATTGTAACGACCGACGCGCCGCCGTTGACCAACATGGTCGATTGGGCGACAAGTCGTCGAATAAAAATCGCTTCCAACGTTGTAATAATTGCAAACTTCTCGCGACCGGTTGCGTAAAAACATATTATCCTGACAGTAGTGTTCTTCGTCTAGAAAGATTAGACGCGAAATCGTTTCAAAAAAAAAGAAAAGAAAGGGTACGCCCCTGAATTCAAGCGAATGCGCATACAATAGAAAAGTAAAAACCGTCGATTTACGTAAACGTCACCGTTTCGGAACTCGAAATAATGATCGTCGCTATATACGAGTAGATCCGAGGACTGCAGTGTGTAATAAACTCGAAAATATAAAGAGACGCGAGAGCGCGCGCGCGTATAAAATATGTTCGGCGATCATTTCATGTCGTCTATAATAGTTATATCAATAATAATAGCACAGCGCGTTGCCGTCTTCGTACCATATTATATTACATAAAAAAAAAAAAACTAAATAAATCGCACGGCGTGCGTATACGAAATGTTAGTATTGCACACACGCGCGTATCCTTTGGCGCCAGTCGCTTTATATAGTAGTCGCTCTCGTTTCGCCATTTATGTTTCGCATTTTCTTTATTTCCAATTATCGCGGTAAAAAATATATCGAATTCTTGTACAGAGGCGTGTGTTTATTGCTATAATATAGTATAATATTTGTATGGTACGAGCGAATCGCCGCCGGCGCGGCAGTGACACCCGCCGAGGTAACACGTATCGTATAATAATAATAAAACGATAACGGGTGTGATATTTGTTTAATATGTCTGTACTATTGTGCGATAAACGAAGAAAAAAACTACTACTACAACTAAATTAATAACGCCGAAACTGTTTCGCGCGTATTTTCAATAAATATACATGTTGCAGCATTAATATTGTATATTATATTTCTCTCGACACACGTTTTATTATTATGCTCATAATAACACAACGCGAGATAAGTTTACCAAACAATAACTATATTATAGTCCTAAATCAATGGGACGTACGGCGAATGTTTCATGGCGTTCTAAATCTCAACCGGACTTGTAATTTTTTTGTCAAAAACAATTTAATCGTGTCTGAGAAAACCGTTCACGTTTTTCCCAACTATACGGAACGAAATCTAATCCTAAAACAATAACTTTTTCACCAAAGAAAACATTGTTTTACTACAGATCATTTAATAATGAGTAAACTGAACACTTGCGGTTAAAAAAAAATCACACAAATTATAGTCGCGCAAAACTTCCGATATAGTTGTCCAAAGAAATCTCCCAACGTCTGAATTATATGATTGATATAAGTAATAATTATACAATGCCATCATATTGATAATAACGTTTATTTTTTTTATATTATAAACAACACAGGTATTACAAAGGTGGATTTATATGGAAAAATACAGTGAAAAATTAAAGCGATTTTTCAAGGCCAAATAAATCTTCTCCTTTGATACTCTGCAAAAACTCGTTTGATCGAACAAATAAAAATTGATCGCTTAGCATTGGTATGCTTGAAATTACGATTGTTCGCTGGTAGTGTTAGTAAGTTAAATTAGATTTCTTCTTCATCAGAAGACGAGGACGACCTTGAACGTGGTCGACTGCTGTTGCCAATTCGAGATAACGCATGAGTAGTTTTCCTTCTTTTGGCTGCAGTTTTTTCCAGTTTTCTTTTCCTTTTGACTGGAACAACCACGCTTTTCACTTGTACCGACGGTCGAGTAGCACGTGTTGAAATGAGTCTTTCTTCATCATCCGATGAAGAATCCAAGGTAATTATGGGTCTTCTCGAACCTCTGAGTGGATATGTACCTCGAGATGATTGCCGTATATTACAACTACAATCCATATGCGTTTCACCACAACTGCAACGACGATTGTTTGAATCAGGTCTTCGCCTTCTTAAATTGTACCCGTTCCAATGAATAATGAGATTATTTTATTACTTCAATATTATACTATGATTACACAATAAATTTCTTACACGTTGTTTCGACGAATTATTGAATCTTGAATTCCGGTCGAAGTGGAAGGTTGATGCCTTGAAGAGTCTAGTGTTTCAGTGAAAGGTCGAGGATGATTTTCAATGTGTGAGTTTTCTTCACTAGAAGAACCTATTACAATAGTTTCACTAGCTTGACCATTGGGTCTTGAATCAGTTACAACTCTATCATTGTAATCCAGTTCAATAATTTCCCAAGGAATATACTCGTAATGTGAAGTAACTACTAATGTATTGGAAGGCGGTGGACCCCCAGTTGTTGGCGGTGCATATCGAAACAGGTTATCTCTATGCAATAGAGGTGCAACATGTGGTCTTATTGTTTGTCGGGAAACATAGTTCACATTACGATCATAATCACGTAAGTCATATGGACTGAGGGCAAAATTATATAGCTCGTGGATGAAATGAGATGTATATCGTCCGAAATGAGGTGTTAAATAGTTAACGGTCAATGGATTTCTTATATCATGAGCGACAATTGTTTGTAAAACTATTTCCGTTAACGTTTCACTGAGGCTCATAATTTCCCCAAAAGGAACTGTTGAAGTTCTTTCATTTATTCGGATGGCAATACTATCTCTAAGAACGAAATTGTGTAATCTATGTAGTTCTGCCGGATTTTCTCTGAAATAGAAAAACAATAACATGTTATTCACAATTATTAATCATAGTTTTTAATAATCGAAAAATGTTTTAGCCCACACGTCACGGAAACGTGCATGTTTCATTATTATTATTTTATTATGATCACAACAAAAACGTATAAATATAAAGTAAAAGATTTCAGACCGATTGAGACCAACCACTACTCCACTGGGAGTATTATCTTAAATATTTTTTAAAATATCTACAATAAGTATTCAGGAACATCTCAAGACCATAAAAAATAAGTAGCTTGAATGACAATTTAAAATTAATTACCTATAAAAAGTAGAACTGCATTCTCTGAATCGACCATTAGAATCAGGTAATGGATAAGCCCACATGTTTTCCGTATAAACTTGTATCCGCACTGCTGCTCCTTAAATAAAAGTGAATGATTAGTAAAAATTAACAAATAAAAATAACTATTGAATACAAAATATAAAACAATACTATTTCGTGGTTGTGCAGGCGGATGGTTATTATGATTTGGAATGCGCCTTGTAATAAACCGTTCATTACTACCAAGTCTTAAAGTATGGTTACGGTCAAGAACTGGTTCAAAATTATCCATATTGTTCATCTGTCTCTCATTATTATTTTGGACATTATCCAAAACCAAATTCATTCTGAAAAATTAACGAGAATTAAACTAACGTTCCTGTTAAAATATACATATAATAAATTATGGAAAAACACTAGTAATTTTGTGTTGAATCTGTAGTTATTACTTATTAGGAGGGTAGAAGCCTATAGCATTTGCATATTTGTTTAAAAATAGCAAAATACATTTTATGCTGAAACAGAGCCAGATAGTTTTGCAAATAAATGCATATTTTGAGTTTTTTTTTTATGGTCACAAAAAAGCAAATAAATTACGCCAATGTTATCGAACACTATTCTTACGATATATCCATTTCCCGAAGAGGAACATTATATGTTTCGTGATTGCCTTGGTCAGTAAATGTGTGATATATACTTCTGAACTTGGTTCTGCAAAGCGGACAAAATGGTTCAACCTAAAAAACAATTAATATTTAATATATTTAATTGGCGTATTTTAATATATTATATTATTTACATATAATTTATTTTGTTGAGTAAAAGCTGTTTATATTACATTTATATTATTTAAATTCATATATTTTTTTTAATATGAATTCAAATTTAATACAAATTTATACATTATAAATTATAATTAATTATAAGGTAATATAAACTTACTGTCGACCATCGCTTTAAACATCCATAACAGAATATATGTCTGCATGCATTGGTTTTGGACTTATTATTTAACTGACCAAGACAAATCGAGCAGTCAGTATCGGTATCTGGAGTACCAGGACGCTCACCAGCCATATCAGGCATTTTATTTTCATTGAAAGATGCCATCTCTTGTCTTCTGCAGAGTTCAAAAAATATAAACAAAAAATAGGCGTGCGAGTGCAGTTTATTTTAGAGAGTACAACTGAATTCCAAACACTTTTTAGAGATATCTAGGTTTCGAAAATAACGCGCGCGCGCCCAGGGAACTCGAAAAAAACTGACGATTACTATAGGCGGAGATCGTTGCAAATCGGGCGTCAGACATTAAAAATAAAAAACGAGAAGAATGTCGAACGGCGTAACCGCGGTCCAACAAATATGATCACTTACTCGAGGTTTCAATGGGTCTTCAAAATTGTTATCGCCACACACTATTATCGAATATTCGATAGTTGTCTTTCACGACACGACGTATACCAAGTAGGGTCTGAGGGTCTGGACCGTGGACGCTATTGGTACTCTGTTCCGTCGCTACTTGACACGTACTCGTATATACCGCGATGCAGTCGGTTGCTGATTTCACGTTTTGTAGACGTTCGGATCAACTTTTGAATTCTGCAGTGTGGCACGAGTAATATAATTACAATGGCAATTATGTACTTTTATAAATACCGATAATAGAAAAGTTGTATATAGAAATAATGTCACTATGGTAGCCGTAGGTAATAAAACAATCAAGGTTACGTGGCAGTTTGGCCAATCATATAAGACCGTAAGCCAACGAGAACATGCCATTTGGTTCGGACCACAGTATTGCAGTTTAACACCCGTACGACGAAACCAACGCGGTCGGTTTCCGTCATGGACCCATTATCACGCGCGATGATAGTCTCCGACTTTCCGTTGTCTATGTGTAACTACCGATGGGCATAATCGAACGATTTCGATAATTGAAATGTTAGTAATCGAGAACTATTTCATAATGAACACGATCACTCGAAATAAAATAATACAAAATAAACTGCATAACAGACTGATTACATCAACATACATTCCATATGATAAGGAAACAGGTAGACCGAGATCTTATTGACATTTTCTAGACTTTACGTCCACCTAGAAATAAATGTCAATAAATTTCAACTTAGTCGAGTAAATAATTTCGATTTCAATAAAAAAGGTGATAAGACACTTACCGAGCAACGAATAAATTAAAACTCAAAAGTTCAAGAATTAATTCGACTTGAAATAATTGAATTTCACTTAAAAACAACAAAAATCACAGTAGAATATTATTATTCGTACATCGTACTACATATGCAGATAATACGAATGTAATGTTGAATAGAAACATCGTATTTCAAAGGGAAAAAATGGTCAAAATCAAATTAATCGGTGCGTTTAAATTTAATAATTTACGTTACCTTTGAGTTGACTATAAGAGGTGTAAATATTATAGTATCGAGATGAATCGAGTCGATGGGAAAAAAAAAAAAAAAAACAGTAACTATAAACACTATAATATACTGCGTCGTGTTGAAAAGTTAAAAATCCACTTAACTTTTAAACTTTTTAACCGATCGATGCCCGGTCTCGCCGGCAGCAGTGATACGCGCGTTTGGGGTGAAGGCGAGAGTTGTACATACTCGCGTATATATGACACGCGTAAACCGACGCGGCAGCTGCCTGTGATCCTTCCATGTATAATTGGGTGTACATATTTCAGGCGATTATCGCGAGAACGCGTCTACTCACGCACGGGATATATAATATTAACATACACACATGCTTAAACGCATACTCGACTTCGCATTATACGACGAAATCGGATTTGCAGCGATATATGTATATTATGTACGTCGGGGTGGCCCCCGGGGGTTGCAGGTCCTCCTCGGGCGGCGGCGGCGGCCAATTAACGCGCGAAACCCCGCGGCGCCGAACGGTTCGACAAATTTTTCGACCCGAGTGCGCGCGGCGGACGCGATTAAACACGAAGCGCGTTATTACTTTTGTTGCGTACGAGAGGAAAAAATAACATTTTCCTTTGCCGCGTTACGATATTATTCTAATATAATAATATAATAAAATATGTTAATACGGCGGCGGCGGCCACCGGCTATAAAAACGCGAACGATTCACGTACGCCGCGACGAAATAATAACAATCGCATAAAAGGTGCGCCGCGAGATCGGTGCCCGTTGGAAAGGAAACGCGGACGCGAAAAACGAGGACGGTGTGTGCGCGGCCCGCGGCAAATCGCATTAAACGGTCCCTTTTTATAAACGCGTATAGTATGATTTCGTATTGTGCGCGAGCGCGCGCGCGCTCGTTTCGGAAAAGGTGCGAAACACACTCGCGAGTGTTATATATTATCATATTATATCGCGTAACCGTGAATGTTCGATACACCGTGAAATTATTGTAAGGACAGGGATTCCTCGGACACAATGCGTTTTGTTATTATGTATAGGTTATACGCGCGCAGTAAGGTTTGAGTCAGCGATTTCCATCGACCGGTCAACGAAAACATAATTATTATTATTCGTACGCCGCACGTGTGCTCGGTATCAAAGGGTTTGCGCGGACTTTGGCGATGCCTATATTATGGGGTTTAAAATACGTGCATAAATTTTATTATCATATTATGTGCGCGCGTGTAATGTTATATAAGCTCCCGCGTTTCGCGAGCAATCCTTTTATTGTCTGGTGGCAGATATACGTACGCGCGTGTTAAACGAGAATCGATTTACGCGAATTCTCCCGCTGCTGACGATTTCGTCCCGGAAAGGATTATTGTCGCCACGGTATGCGTTTGATATAATAATATATATACGTAGAGTTGCTGTCGGTATTGTACGACGCGACCGGCAAAGAGTCAGCACATTTATTTGATTTATACAATATAATATACGATACAATATATGGGTATATATGGGTTTTTGAATAAACGCGTTTTTACTTTTTAGACGTCAGCTCCTAACGTCTCTGAAAATACGTGACTTTCGACGTGAAATAAATAATAATAATGTATGAATATACGTACGTATAAAGGCTTATGAAAAGCGTCTCTGGAAAATTTGAAAACCCATTTGAATGTGATAGAAGAACGTTCGTATATCTACCGACAAAGTAAATATACGAGTTTTCCCGGAAAAGGCTTTTATTTTTCATCCAATTTATTACTTGTATAGATTGCACCTGTAAATGTATTTTTTTGGTTTTTTAAATTAATCGACACTACTATTATTCATTATCATACACGCGTGGGTTTTAGTACTTACAAAAACATTTTCGAAAAATCGAAAAGTGAAGAAGATTCTTTCGTCTTGAGAAAGGATTTTCCAAAATTCAACCCCTAACTGGGTTCAAAGGGGTAAAATGGGTAAACCTGGAAAAAATAAATTAAATTTGGTCAATAGTTTTGTCGATACACTGTGCACATATTATATATACAAACAACCTACCTTCCGCTTTTTATTGAATAATTCATTAAGAACTTCTTCCATAAGCTGTTTTTTCGACAATCGCTAATCCGTTGAATTATTTCCAAAAAAATAAAAAATATATTAATAATTACAATGCACGTTCTACAGAACGTTATACAACGAACTATTCACCTCGGTCATAAGTATATTACGTCAACAATATTAACGATAACACCGTAGGATTGTTCAGTACGGTCGATAGTAATTCTTGGATTTTTAGTATAGTAATTTAATATTCATTTGCTCACTCGCAGCTCGTAGGCATCGAGTTTATAAATTGGTGTTGTTAATCGTGACTTATTTTTGGTTTCGAAGAGCAGCTAGGTTAAATCTTCTAATCCCCCGTGTCTACGATACCGATGACCAAACTCGCGAGATTAATTTTAATGTACATTGTAGAATCACTAGAATCTATAGTCACTTGTGTTATATAAGTTATACGTATTATATGCGTATAGTATATTGTCGTCGGTCTCATATAACCTACAAACCATTATTTCGTTATATAAAATCGTACGGGAATACAAATTTTCAAAAATCGATTAAATTTTCGCGTTTTTAAAATCGTTTCAAAACGATATTTGGTAAAATATATACACACACGCACATTTATGATCGTATAATGCATAATGTATGACACATTATATTATAGACATGAACGTGCCGAATGTTTACGAAATAAGTGCACCGTACATGGATAATGTATATCAGGAATATATTAATATATTACTGTATGTATATCATCGAATCGCCGGAACAACGTTTTTATACCGACGACGACGACGCGTACCTATACATATATTATAAAAATTTATAATATATATTTTACGCACGAAAATAAGATTATTTCGTTTTAAAACCCGTCTACCTCTTTAGCATAACATAATATTTTATACATTCAAATTTACTGTAATAAGCTTTCGGGTAGTATACAAAGCGGTCGTTTCTGAAATAATTGCGTTGATTTTATGAAAATTTCACGAGCAAGTATATGTATTATAATGAATTTCTGAAAAAAAAAACAACGTCCACCACAAAAGCTTTTGATCTTCGAGACGACAAATTACGTTTTTTAAAAAATGTTCAAAAAGTTTTCCAGTTTCGTCCGGTTTAATTTTATACTTTTATATTAAAATCGTGATTATCGCGCGATGTCAATCGTTTGAGATTTAACAAACGTTTTCCGAGAAAATCGAAAGTTTTTTAATAGGCACCGGTTATCTCACCTTTACACATCCGCGGCCGAAACGTATTTAAATAAACGCGTACGATTTCTGTGGATTTATAGTTTTAATAATACAATTTTGTGATTCGCCGGCGTACATGATATGGTTTTGCCAGTCAGTCGGTTAGATTTTTATTGTCATCGGCTATATTATATTTCGAAAAACACGACATTAAGTATTGTTTAGTCATCGGGCTCCCGTACCGGGTGAAGGAACTTTAAATGTTTCCTCTAATAACCGACGTTATATTATTACATGTTCGAATTGCATGACGTCGGAATTATCGTATACGAAACAATTATTTTCACATTTGTTATTAAATAAATATTAAATATGACATTATATAATTATCATAAAAGGTTCCTATAAACATTTTTTTTTTTTTAATCAACGTTGACGTTAAACATTTCTTTGCGGCTATTAGATAATTTATTAATTACGAAAGTCTCTCCAACTAGTTAACGCATCTATGTAATTTCTGACATGCGATAAAAAAAAAAAAAAAATTATAGGTATACGCTCTATAATGATAATAATATGAGTATAGTACTTGACTATGATATTAAGTCACATACATTGTTAAACGCAATGTAGGTATGAGAAATTTTTGAAAAACGATATAGGTTATTAGGCGCAAATCGAATATCAAAATTCCGTACGTACTATTGTCTTTTACGTTTCGTAGATGTAAATGTAATTTTGACAAACTCGAATACTCTTTTCGATTTTTTTTTTACGAATGCTAAAAAAAAAAAAATTCACCATTTAATTACATTTTGTCAAAACGAGAGTGCGATGTGGTTTTTTTTTTTTTTAAATTTGCTCAGTAATTCTTTCTCTTTTGATGAAAGCTATTATTATTCGTACCTGGTTTCTAAAACAATGGGAAAATGAATTTCTTCTCCGATCGAGCGATGAAAAGTAAAATTTTTAAGTCTTCAGTCGAGTAGTGTACATTATACTCGTATTATAGACTATTGATAATCGACATGGTCGCGCGGTAAAATTTGATTTTAGCTGTGGTTAGAGGAAGCATGATACAAAAATTATTATTACTATCCGTTCTTCTGATCCATATTTATCATGTTTAAATAAGCTTCAGTCGGCTATTGTTTTCTAATCGATACATTTTGATCTTCATCTGACGCGCTCAAGTTTAATCGGAAGTTTAAAAACAACAGCTAAAACTGCAAAATTTATCGAGCATCAGTCGATTCATTCTACTGTCAACTATATAAAACAAGAGCTCTTCTCGAAGTCTGCAAACACGTGTTAGAACCTTGAGCTTTTCCGATATCGTTTTCACGTTCGCGTGACGTGTTTCGGTCGTCATTTACAGTCACACATACTTCCGGACTCGTCTTCCAAAACGCATTGTGGAAAAAACGACGGGCATAGACGTCGGCTATAAATAATCTCATTTTCCGCATAAAAATATTATATATAATTGTATGAATAGTGTGCAACACAACGCGGTGGCAGTTTCGAGAGAGACACGGGTGCGGATAATATAGCCGACAGGAGCGACCGCGCGCGGCTTACCTTGGATTTTTAAACGCATATAAATTGAGCTATAATTTGAATAATTACCGTGTAAATAAAACGCTAGTATTATATAATGCTGTAGGTGTCAGTATGGCGAATTCGAAATCCATCCTTCTTCCACGTCCAGGTAGATAGGTATAATATACTGTCAAAAACGCCACCGGACACATAATATTATACGCTCTCGTATATAATATACACCTCTATAATATGCGTTGGGTAGGTGGCAGCCGTTCGCAGCTGAAAAATAATATTATCCTTTTCACGAGAAAAAAATATATACGACGTACAATAAGTACCTGTATAAATGTATATTATAATACTCGCCGCATTATTATAACTCTCTCGATTAAGATAATATACAATAATATAATATTATAGCGACGATGATAATGTTATAACAATAGTAATAATAATGGTAATAAAATGTGGCCGCCGCCGCGGTAAACACGTCAACAATGGCGACCAGATTAAACCGTTTGATTATATAGCGCACATGGTATACTTTTATATATATACAAATATACTTACATATATATATTGGTACATAACGTACATATATGCCGTATGAGCGTGTGATAGCGTACATATCGGTATAATAACGTACACGTCCGGAGGTGCGAGTACAATATGGCCGCGCGCGCGGTAGTGCAGCTAGGCGACGGATGGCGTGTATATGTGTAGACGAATATTATAAAAGGCGTACAATTAAATTTGCCGACGCGGTTTCGACGGATCGACGAGCCGCCGCGCCGCGCGACGTTGGCGCCGTATTATACGGTACACGTATTATATATGTATTTCAAATAATTTCAAACATTATTATATTGTGTGGGTCAATATAATATATATGTATAAATGAGTATATAGGACGCGCGTTTTGTGTATACACGTGTAATATAATTTCGACAACAACAATGCGCCGTCTTATTAAATATATATTACGTATTGTATTTCGCACATTTTATTTTCGCCACGTATATAATACGAGTGAAAAAATAAAATAATATGCGCGTTGTAGTACGATCGTATTTTTTTTTAATAACAAATAATATAATATATATTATACACGTCGCGCGCGCGACACGCGTCCGTCGCGTATTGCGTTTTTGTTGTTATTATTTTTATTAAATTAACGCCGGTCGTTGTTGTACACACGCATATCACGCGAATAAATACGTGGACGGAAATACATTATCTCATATTGTACGCGCTATAAAAAAACGCTTTGAATAGAATATAATATTTTATTACGCGCAGTCCATATTTCGTAGAGCGATATTAGAAATTCGTTTAGTTCACATTACGGCATTTAAATCGAAAATATCCTTCGACGTGCTACGAGTACTCGCATATGGAACAATAAGCGAGTCGGTTTTTTGGCGCGCTCGCGTACGTTATGTTTTTTCTTCTACGAATCGTTTCGTTTTTAACGTCGCATTTCCTTCTCGATTCTACACTTCACACGGTTTCGTATAAATTAATCGAATAACGTTCCTTAAAATGTACCGAATTATATTCTTATGACTCGGGTGCATTTCGAGGCCCTTCTTTTATTTCGGAGTACACACGTTATTGGCACCTGCCTTTTACTATCGCGCACGATCGGAAATACAGCACCGATAAAACGATAGCAACGAGGACCGATATGTATATGGAGAGAGACATCATCAACCCGTCGTCGGTGACGTTATATTTTTAACGCCGTCGTCGAAGTGTTTCGCTCGCGTATTTTAAAACATGTAGTATATTTTTGATAGTAACTACTAAATAATATATTAAAATCACGCAGGACTATTTAAAATTAATAATAATAAACTCGTAATGAAAGAACGAACTTAAAATACTGCAATTCTCGACGATCTTAATGATCTTCGAGTTGAATAATAAGAAAAAGAAATGTAGAAATTCGATGGGACGATCTCTATACGTATATACAAATCGCGTCTAGGGTGTTTCTATTATACGTATATCGCGCAGACCGTTAGTAACAATATATTATACGAGTTGTAATACGCGCGTGTTTATTGTGTATTTTAAAAGTGTTAATAAGTGTTAGCGTTTTGTACGTATAATAATAATAATGTTATAATATGCATGCATGCACGCAAACCGTATAAGTCAGCTAGCTTCGGGTGATGCTGCTGCTGCTGGGCTACTGTTTAATAATATATACGGCTATCGGTCGCGGCGGCAGGTACGGTTTTGGACCGCGTCGAGAGAACACGTCTGTTATTAGGTATTATATTGTAAAAACGAACGTGTGTGTGTGTGTGTGTAAAGAGGTAAAATAAAAACCGGTAGCCGAGCCAACTGGATAATTGCTGTTATTAGGACGGCGGTCGTCGCCGCGCCGCCGCACAAGTGTATATAGTATATATTATAATATGCGCGCGCGTTAGATATATTCAAAAAAATATAATATACGAGAGACGCACGCGATGGAGCGGACGGGACGAGGGAAAAAAATTATAACAATAATCGTAAACGTTCAAAACAAATAACACGGTATAGGTTTTTTTTTCCCCTCCGTGCGCTACGGATTCCTCGGGCCAAATACCGCCTAATGCGTTTAATGGTGTATAATATATACTACATACATAACGTTATATGTATGTGGATATGCGAGTGCGAGCGTTGCGGATGAAAAAAAGAAAGAAAAAAAAATCAAACACTGTGCGTGCGTTGTCGTCGCGCGTATTTATTATATCCACAGCGCACGGTTAAAATCGTTTCGTTTCGTTTTTTTTTTTTTTTTTTATCGTTATTATTATACGATCGCGGCGGCAATCCGGAAGTTTTCAGTAATGGCGTAACAGACATCCGGCGCCCGAGGATCGGTCTGTGTTTTAAAAATATATACGTATAACGTATATAATATCGTGGCCGTGTGGCGCGCGCGACTGCCGTGAGCGGTACGTTTAGAGCCAATAACGAGTGGAAAAAAAAAAAAGGGAAGAAAAATCCTATATAAAATATAATATATAATGGATGAGCGACGCTGCTGTAAAATACAACTTTTATAAGCCTGCGTGTATAACGCGCGCGCGTTATATTATGTATGGAGAGATTTTGTTTCTGGAAGGAATGTGCGCAGAGGGACATCTCCGAGTAAAAGAACCGTTCGATAATGATTTTTTAAGTCTCGCACAAACGCGGTAGTACTTATAATATTATACTCGTATAAATATACATGCGATATAGTTTGAAAATACAATAATTAGATACCCGACAAAAGCTTAAATCGTTGTAAGACGGCACGTGAACGAAAAACTTTGGCTAATATATTATAAAATTTATGATTCGAAAACAAAAGAAAACTATCGGTATCGTTTGTAAAGCAGCCGAGTACGATTTCCCCGAATTCGAGGGGCCCTCCCGGCCACTCATAAGTCGTCGTCGTGTGCTCTGTGAATTTATTCCGGACGAATCGCACGGGCGTCGTGGACAGAGTACACGGCAATATAAACGCTTGAATTGAAAAAGACGTGATATATAATACGTAGGTACTGCGGGAAAAAATTCAAGCGTTTTACACAGTTTCAAATATTAAAAATAAAACGTCGCAGTAGAAGATCACTCCAGTCGTACACTACACATATATATATATATATTACCATTACGTACCTAATAATTATCAACAGTTTGTGTATGCATTTATATAATTAGACGATGCTTATTTTCGCGCTTTCGGAATGTACTTAAAAACACACGCGATACTTGTATTATATTTTGCTATACATACGGCCTCCGAGCGGAGGGACGACGAAAATACTTTTCGACGACGTGCGACGAGGATAAATCGACGACGAACACAATATAAATGCTATTTTTATATATCGTACGTTCAATACCGTAGTCGTCTTCGAACGCGTTTACACCGCACCTATATATACGTTATTATTATTATATCTACGTGTTTGGGGTTTCATAATTAATACGTGGCTCGAATCTGTTTGTCGCCAGGTACTCATTGAATGAGAAAGAATAAGAATAATGTATACATAATGTTATATACGCGTAACCGATGAAATGTTTATGCGAATCGAATCATACATTATATTCTCGTGTGTACACGTTGTAATAAAAACCGATGGCAATTTTCGATTTATAACCGCATTACACTTTTTAGAGTGTGTGTGTGTGTGTGTGCGTGTGTTTTTTTTTCCATAACCGATCAATGAAAATACGTGTTATTATTATACGGGTAGTACCACGAAAACAACAGTGTCCGCCGGCACGTTTGATTTAGTTTACATACATAAACATACACTTACGTCGGTCGTTCGCGCGCGCGCGCGAGTATGAAATAGCCGCGCGATGCGCGTATGAGACGTAATTCGAAATCACGAGACGACGTGTGTAATTTTATCTATCTTTTTATGATTTTCTTTTCAGACTGCGGCCGTCGTCGGTTTAAGGAGAATAATATGGGCCGTATATAATATCGCAGATCGATACAAAAATCCGTTTACATCAAATTTTACGACAAATCCCCCATGGTATATAAATCGCGGTGATATACTCGATGAATCGATGTTTCAATTGTTCATACTTGTATGATTATTATATTATTGGTAGTTATTCGTTTTACGTTTTTTTTAATTTTTCTTATTTTTAAACTATTTTTATACTTTTGGGCAATGGTGAAAATATTTTTAAATGAAACTTGACTATTGGAATAATAAATAGCGGGACGTCCATTATAAACCACGGAACTATCGAATATACCGATTTGCAGCATTCGTTTATTGTTTCGTTTTTCCGTCTTTATTATTATTATTTTTTTTTTTTTTTGTTTCGCGCGACTGACTTTATTAAGTGTATATAGTAAATAGTTAGGTTATTATACACACGCGCGCGCACACGTATCACATGCAAATATTTAAAGTAATTTTCATTCATTAAAAAAAAAAAACGGACAGACCGACCACGCGTAAGAGAACACCGCACTCGTCGAAACGCGATCAGATTTTAACTCGGAGATTATGTTTCAATTTTATTGAATATTATTATCCACCGGGCCACAGCGATTCGAATATTACGCATGCGCTTTATCACGCGGTATTTATTTTCGACTTTCCCCGCCGTAAAGTCTATATAATCGTCGGCGACGGATCGCACATATATATATATATATATATATATACGAGTAGTTACGTCGTCGTGTCGCCGTCTCGACGAGATCGAGTCAATAATATGCGCGCACCACTCTTTTATCACAATAATAATAATTATAATTACTACTGTCGTCGTCGTCGTCATCATCGTCGTCGTGCCGGAGACGAGCCGCGGATACGAATGAGAAAGAAAAAAAAAAAACGCATTAGTCGTCGGCAATTTTGAGTATAGTCAACGCGCAGCACGTCGATACACGACGCGCGTGTTATTTAATAGGCACAAACAGCGTTTTTTGAAAGTTCCGACCGCGGTAGCTAATCGATTAGATTGTTATTAATTATTCAGTCGGTATAATGACGCAAAACTCATCTACGCGGCGCGCAACCGTGCGCGTTTAATAATATTTCCTGCCGTTATTTGTTGCGTAACAATAATAATTGAAAACAAAATATTACGTTAAGTCATGCGGTTTGTTTTTCAGAGGCTCGTATATTTATGCCCGTTATCCGAGAGATCACATTTTTATTAAGCCAGAAAAAATACCAATTCAATAAATAGCATATTAATGCTTATTGTCCATAGCCATGGATTTTAAAATGATAGTTTATACACTGCGGAGAATTATTTTTACATTTTATATCACACTTTATTAACTCTAGATATTATTTTTCCTGGATTATTTATCGAATTTCAACGCTCGAGGTATCAATCGCGTATTACTTCTCCCTATCTATATAAAGGCCAAAGGGTCAACCAACGACCCGGGTCTTTGATTAATCACCTACTATTGGCCGATCAGAAATAATCACAAAATTCAATGGAATTGTATTTGTATAGTTCGCAACGATCTATACTACTACTACTACTATCGATATTACGTTAGAAACGAATACACAATCTATTGTGACTTTTTTCAACACATATATTATGGATTTTCAATCAATATCGTCGAATAAAGTAAAGAGAATATGTTCTAATATTTTTACTGCTGTTCGTAACAACGGTGCGAGTAAAAATATATTTTAATTATCATTGTACATCACATTGTTGTCATATGGTTTACAATATTTTATTACGAATGCGCTCTATCGGACCGCGCCGCCGGTAATAGTTCAAAAGACGAAAAAACTCTCGCGCTGAAATAATACGCGCTCTTTCGGGTAGAAAAATAAAAGTGTGCTCTTTGTCTGCATTGATATTTATGAGATGGGGGGGGGGGGGCGCGGGGAAAGGCCACGATATGACTATCCGATATTGAATTGCTCTTATAAAGTGCAATTATAAGTATAAAGAGCAATTACAGTATACGTACATTCAACTGTATAACCGTTTTTTTGATTTTATCATAATAATCAAACGAGTCTAATATCTAAAAAAAAAGGTTTTATCATTTATGTACAAACGTTTATATTTTTATTTATATTATCGCAGCTCCTACGGTCGTAAAACCAAAAGTAAAACCCGCTGCCCGCCGCACCGTCGCCGCCGTAGCGGCGAACTCGCGAATTATCCGGTCGGTAGACGTCGTCGTGGCCGTAGCCACACGTGCGACGTATTAAAATAATATTTATCGCATAGGTATGTGGCGCGTATAACACACGGCGTTACGGGCGAGCACGACGACGACGTATCAAATGTTCTCCGGGGCGAAATGGAAACGCGTGACGAGAGGCACTCCTCTCGCCGACAGTTTTCGAGCGGAAAAGTGTTGAAAAATGGATCCGATATGCGAGCGTTTGGAAAACATTAACGAGAGAGAGAGGAGAAAAAAAACATAAAATAACGGGCGACGACTTACACGCCGCTGAGAGCACGTACTGGCAGTTAAATACGGTTAATTAACGCGCGGGCCCCGTCGTCGTCGCTCATTACGCACATTACGGCAGTACACGGCCGTATATTATTATTATTATTATTACGTTTATAAGTCATCGGACGCCGCCGCGTCGTGAAAACCTCCGGCGGCGCCTAACGAGACGCAAATGTCCCCGGCAGGCGCTCGCGGAAGAAACCCCGCTCGGACCGTGTTTTAACGGGCGTCGGCGCGCGTCGGGTCGCGGAGAAGGATGCTAGGTGTCCTTTTACCGGGTGCGCGCAGCTCGTACGACATTCGACGATTGTCGGCCGTGTACCTATATATTATATAGTATATAATAATAACTATACGCGTTACTGCAGTCGCATGCCACACGTGTGCTGCGTTTTGTGCGGTTTTCACGCGATAGGACGACGACGACGGCGGCGGGTATATAATATTTTATTTACTGCAGCCCGGGGACCCCCATAGTCGTACTATTTATTACGATATTATGTGCCATGTACGACGTACGGGCCCACCGCGATAGAAGCCTATGAATATGTATATATAATGTTAACTTTTTTTTCTTTTGCAATTTCATAGGGGGCGACGACGTTATAATGGAACGTTTCTGATAGAATTCGTATTTCGTGCGTTTATTTTACGACTCGACTGTTAATTATCTCGCATATTATGCGTGATTATCTTTGAGCGTAATTTTTGGTACAATAAATTATATTTCTAAATAGTAGAGTAAACGCAAGTCACTCGACTGCCGCCACTCCCCCACCGCGGGACAATATTTACAAGAACAATATCATATTCTTTTAAAAAAATGTATTCGTATGCGTACCCTCTCATTTGAGTCTTCCCTCAATTCTAGCGCTAGTGTTTTCATCCCCTTCCCGTCGACAGCGATTCTAGAGGAAGAAAAAAATCGTTACAAAAATATAATCATCTCTCGTACGTTTCGGAAGGGTTAGACGACGTCGGAGAGTTCGAATTTCACGAATCTCGTGGCAGGCGCACCGCAACCACTTCCTCCCCCCGCCAGCCGACTGCGACCACTACATCCGCGCACTGCACATCACATAAAATATATAATATCATAACCCGCAAACCCCGAACCGTGCAGTGCACAGCGTATTATATTTACTCACTGCACAACGATGATTATTATGAGGAACGCACGCGCGGCGTAGATTTTCCGTTTTTGTCCTTCTCGGATCTCACACGTTCAAATAGTTTACACGGTGGTCCGACGCGATAGAAAGAGATCGCCGTACGGTAGTTTTGTTTTTTATTTCGGTGTAAGATTACACCGAGCGCTTGTAGTCGAATTCGTATTCCGAATTGGCGATTTGACGGGAGAAAATAACTTTTGACATTTTCATTGTCATAGACGAGACACAAGGAACGATGGGCCATTGTTTTTCTACACGAGACGTTTGTAACCGCGTTGCTTGGAATCGTTTTCAAGCCGATAAAGTTTTTGTTTCAAATCGTCCTGTCAAAATGAAAACGCTGGTAAATAATCGTCGTAATATAAGTATAGATGCACAAGTGTGTTATCGTTTGATACACACAACGATGTTATATTTTTATATACTCACAAAATAATTATAGTGATTTTTCCACATATTGTATATAATGTATTCGATGACTGTACTAAAAAGTAAAAATCGCATTCAAATGACGTTATGGTTTTCGTAGAACTTCCGGTTCCGATCGAATCACGAATCACGTCGGTAAACACGGAACATATCAATACCGATTTCAAAAATCATCGTTTCGCCCGTTCATCGATCGTTTATTAACACGCGGCGATGATTGTTTCACAATACGTCTACCAGAGACGAGCGAGTCGAAAAATAGAGATTTTTTTTACGCGATTTTTATTATTGCCTATATTTCAGAGCAATGAAAAACACGATCTGACGTATTATTTTTTTTACAAAAACGGTTGATTTTCGATTACTTATTTTAATAGAAAAAAAAAACCCCCGAGGCTATATTTTCATTAACTCGTTAAATATAAATTGATGGCGAAACGCTTTTATAATCATAATATCATTGTGTATACCATATAAATCGCTTATAACGCGCGAAAATGGCACGCAGTCAAAATATTACAAAACGAATGACGTTTTTTTTTTCGTTTAAAGCGAAAAAGGTATGCACCTACGCGCTGGACACGTGCCCTTTCTATAATTAGCGATTCGTATGATATTATCATAACGCCGTCAATTCGAATAATATTATTAAATCGCGCGTATAGAAAGAAACGATCAAACATCCGGTGAATGAAACGATTTCGTTACATATCGACGAACCCATTCGCGGTCATTGCGGACGCGAGTATCGTAACGACTGTCCAATGAACTGCGAGCGTTGTACCGTCGTCGGTCTGCGGTCGGGACGCGGGCGTCGAGAGCCCAAAACACGACGACACGTCGTCGTTTGCACACACACACACACACACATAAAATAAATACGATTCACACGGCGCGGCGGCGGCGGAGAGAGAGAAAAAAAATCGATTACCCATACGATCTCCGGGGGGGAAACGCGGATATTTATCATAAAAGATGGAACAAAACCGCAGAACAGACCTACCGTCCAGTTTCGTTTTCCACGGACGTTGTTATGGCGTGTAAAGACCGCAGTGGTCGCGGTGAACGCGGGTATAAGAAGCGCGTCTGTCGCGGCCCCGACGAGCACTGTTTTTTCTATACGAAAGTACATCGCACCACGACGTTGCCGTTCTTATTCACGCGTCGAAATTCCGATCGTCGCTAATCCGCGTGTCTCGAGACGGGGAGTGCTAATGAATTTTCGGCATCATCGATGTATTATAATATCGAAACATAAACACGCGCAGCAAACTCGATGATAAAATATTATCATCGCATAGGTATTATACGAAATATATAATGATATACGTATATACAGTCGAATCCGCTTAATAGAGACACCGGTTAATAAGGACAACCGCTTAATAGGGACAATTCTTCAATTACGAAAACAAATGTATACTTGTAGGGTAAACGTTCAACGCTTATCTGGGCCACGAATCCGGATAATTGGGACATTTTTATCGAGAATAACTGTAGGTACTGTGTTGTGTGTGAACGTAAGTGGGAGTGACAAAAAAAAGCTCTTGTAGTGATCGGAAAAAGTAAAAAACCACGTTGTTTTCAACAAATTTCTTTACAAAAATTACCAGTCGAGTATCAATCGAATAAAAATGCATGGATCACTTCGGCCATTTTTATCGAATGGTTGCAACACGTTGGGATACGGAGTTGGACAAAACAAAAAAGGCTATATGCCTCGTCTTAGACAACTGTACTGCCCATCCTAATATATCTTTGAAAAACATCAAGCTTGAGTTCTTTTATAAATATTTAGGTTATAATACTATGTTTTTCTTTTTGTATAATCAAAAAAATTTCTATAATTGTGTTATTGTAACAACTAATATGTATTTGTAATAATAAAAACATAAAAAATCAGTTTTTCAATAAATTTGTATGTGTTTTTTTTTCATTTCGGATTATTGGGACAACCGCTTTATTAGGACAAAATAACATGCAACCGATGTGTCCCAATTAAGCGGAGTCGACTGTATATAGGTAAGGCATACCGTGTTATTATAACACGTTTGACCGTTTTCGGGTATACGCGCGTATTATTATACATTTTGTAAAGTACGTTGTTGCGATAGCGCTAAGTAGGTTCGGGCGTGTGTACGACGCTCATATTATATGTATGATATTCAAACCAAAGTCAATTTACGAAAATATGTGCAGGCTTGCACACTGCTGTTGCGTTTCCAGAAAAGCTATTCCGTTTTGTTTCTTAATCGCTTTAGATTTCGGGTTTGATGCAACGCGTAATATTATACGTATATTATATTTTCGTGTGAAAAAAAAAAAAAACGAAATTTATAATAACAACGCGCATTCGTATAGAGTAAACTATATATAATTGATACCGTGCGTTAATCCCGTGAAATCCAATAAATAATTTTTAGATAAAAATTATATTATATAACCGGTTAATCGAGATCTCGACTCTGGTGATATTTTAATGCTTCTGACCCGTGTGTGTGTGTGTGTGTGTAAGAAAAAAAAAACGAGAGCACATGCTGCTCGTGTGAGAATTAAGTGAATTCCTTAACGATATATTGTATACATAGACGTATATTATGATTATGTATATGCCGTACAGTATACATATCTTAGACGAGCGGCGCCTGAGTGTAGTCGAGAAACGTCGCGTTTGTAAAATATTGTCGCGTGTCATATTTACGCTGTTTTTATGCTTTTGATCGTATGTTTTTTCACGATTTGAAATATCCATTGTTCGTGTGCTAGATTTGATTTTTTAATCTCGATAGTGTTGTAAATCTGATGAATAATTTTATAAACGTTGTTTTATTTTCTTCACGTTTAGTCGCTGCGAGTCACAATACGAATACGTATCTATTTTATAATAAGGAACACTGTATTTAGTTTACGCGACGAATGAAAACAATTCCGAATTACCCCACAGCGATTGAAACATTTCGCGTTTGTTTGGCCTCGGAACACGGCCCTATAGGGGCGTGCTATTGTCTTGTGTGCAAGATACGTAGACGGCGTAACAGTAATGATCGAATTAATTTTCTCAGTTGATTTGAATTTCGAACACGATCATATATTATGATTTCATCATCGCGGACGATGAAAATCGAGTTTTCGCCGTTTCATCATTTTTCTCGCTGCCAAACGGATTAAAAAGATTAGAGAAAAATAAAAGGATTTAACAGGACGAGCGTACCGAAACAATCGTGGCGTACGTAGAATATTCTCTGTCCGCGGTTTCAATCGGTAGATTGGTTTGCAGCCACCGTCTTCCGTTCTTCTCTACGATCCGCTTTTCGTTTCCTGCACGCGAGTCGCATCCTCGGTCTTTTATTATTATAATACAATACTGTTTTGCGCGCCCGCGTGTACTGCGAGAATCGTTCGATTAAACGTGGTCCGTCGCAGAACACGTCGTCCTGCGAATAAAAGGACCTGCTGCGACGGCGTGAATTCCGAATTATACACGGCGTTACGATGCGGCACGGCGGCGGCGGCGGCGGTAAAAACGGCGGACGAAGAAAAAAAAAAAAACCAAACGAAAACATTACCACCTGTAAAAATATATAACATAGGTGCGGGAAAATCGCCGTGAAAACCGCAAACCAAACAACCGGAACACGACGTACCCGTATCGTCGTCATTATCGTTGTTGTGTGTGCGTATCGGAGAACCCGCGGACATGTGAAATTGATCATTTTGCGGTGACCTGCGTCGTCGCAGTCGTAGTTCTTCGGCGGCGCGCTCGCGTTTACGTGCGCCGTCGTGTGCGAAAAGAAAAACGAACGTCGTCATATAATATTATATATTTACGTACGTACTGTACATAATACACTATACGCGTATACTTATGACGCGTCCGTCCGAGACCGCGGTTTAGGGGCTATGCACTGCGACGACGACGCGCTAAATTGCACGCACATATACTTGAATATTTACGTGCGCGCGCGGGGACGGACGAAACTCCCCGCCGCTCGTGCTGTCGCGAAGACGGTAACAATTAAAACGTCTCGACGGATCGTCGGAGCCGTACGAAATACAACGTCGACGACGAACGTCATATCATATCGGCTATAAGTCGATATTATTATATTATGGTCCGATCGATATTTTTCTATCGTATCCCATCTGACGACCGGTAGATTTCATACGTAGTCGATTTTCAATACTGATTTCATTGTAAAATGATTTGTGTCGCGCGTACGAGTCACGATATTCACACGATCGGTATTTCCATATGGTTTTAATGTGGCCGAATAGTCTGTAATATAATAAGATTATTAATCATAATCCTACAAGTTAACTATAAATATAATATTATACCGCCCTATTTTATTCGTACGACGAACGCTTTGAATTCGTTCTTCACGAACCACGATGGGCTCGAGAGTAGAGTATGAAAACGAAAAAATTACCTATGATATTTCGAGCCGAAGAAATGGCAAGGATCTTAAGGATTTTCGGGGCCGAAATTTCACCTCACAATCCACCACTGCAGTTCATATCACTATTGTTGGTCAGAGACACGCCGCCGTTTTGACAGCTCGCTGTGTACGAGCAGCTGCAGGTCTTTCCGCCTCCCGATCGCGCGAGTTCCGTCTTTCCATATTATTATCGTTTACTAAGCCCATTAGGAAAAAAAAAAACGGATTAAAAATTAGTAAAAAAAAAAAAAAAACGAAAAAAATCACACGCGCATACCGATAAAAATCTTCCGCCCCCGGGTAGTTCCTAAAAAGTGCTGTTCGGGGTGTCTGTTAATGAAACAAGTTAAAGGCTGCGTTACTATTAGTACGTTATATTTTTTTCGACTCGGCTTATCGAGAATTTCGTTTTTGAGCTGCGGTTCGGACCGAAAACCAATTGGATTTAAACACGTCCGCGAGAAAAGACGCCGCCGCCGCCGTCGAAGTATATATTATTGCATCACATCTCGTCGCTATATTGTTTCGGCGAGTTTTTCGCGCTTCTCGAAAACGTTCGAGTTCTCTGGTACACTCTCCGTCCCGTCAAAACGCAGTCGATAACATGTGGTCGACAAATATTATAATAATAATTTACTTAAATGATATTACACGCGCATACATCGCCGCATATTTCTACGATTCGTGTGCAGTCATCGAGTGTATAACACGTGTGATCTATTTCGAATTAGGTTCCCACCGGAGGGATACCAGTGCTGGTGATACGCGATGATGTACGTGTGTGTGTATAATTCATATGCAATTTATTCATATTATGTTAAATAAAATACGATATGGCCCCGGCGAATCGAATTCACACAGCAGCCACAATGCGGAGAGCGCGGTTTACGTTTTATTGGAAAACGGTGCGCGCGTTCGGCGAAATCACACGCGTTCGCTCCGGATTTAATCATACGATTTATATTCTTGTTTTACGGAATATACCGTGCGCGCATTGTATATTTATTTATTTATTACGCGATTTTGTAAAAGTGGATGTGTGTGTGTGTGTGAGTGTTGATGAAAAATAAAAACCAAGGGGGTCACACGGCGATTGGAACGTAAATAATAATATGTGAAAATAATCTGAATAAATCGTCGAAAACGAATTTCGAATATCGCATACATTTTATACGCTCGGCGTGTAAATACGTGTATTGGATGTAGAAACCTAATTTTGCAATTCGACGGTTGAGATTTATGCCATTGACGCGCCGTATAATATACGGAATGATTGTCGGTGATCGAAAAAAAAAAAAATCAAAATTAGGTTTTCACTCAATACTAGTAATAGGTAATATCTCATATTCTAATTCGTGTATAGTCAATATAGTTTAATAGATAACGTGTATAGTTAATTCGTTTATTATTATCTAATGTCCGGATTAATATTAATATTAATGGATATAATACTTATATCCGGATATAAGCGAGACAATTGCCGATGGCGAGGACCGAAACGATTTCGTTTTTTTTTTTATTCAGATTTAGTATAATTCGCAATAAATATTTGATTGAAATAAGTATATTTGCACATCGCAGTATACATATTATATAGTCACAATTAATCGATAAAACAGTACCTTATATTTGTTAGTCGACGCATCTGTGGTTCCTTGCGGCCCGGGACTTTACGCCCCCACCTTTTGATCCGACCCCGCTAATTCCGTACGGTATGCACTCGAAAAGATTCAGACGAACAATCGCGCGTACCTGCGCGACTCCAACACGTCCAATTAACATTGTTTACCGCGAACGACTAATTAACAATTAAGATTTCGATAAAAGATTAATATCTCCCCCTCCCGGTCAGGAGTGAGTATATAGTTGAGTATATATACGCGTATAAATATACTGCTCGCATTATATCTGGAATACGTATACTTATATTAAACAAATGAGTACAAAACTATATATTAAACGAATACGAAAAACACGATATTATTATAATACTCGCGCGCGTATACTTGTTTCTTCTAAATTATTCTCAGTTTATTATACCGTATATTATAATATACTCGCATATTATGACGTACACGTGAAAACGGTTTATTATTACGTATTATTCGGACGATAATTATTTCTCATTTTCAAGTAATTAAACACGCGTCTATAAATCGCCTTATTTACGCGAGCTATATTATACGGTCGCGCGTGTATTATTATTATTAATGCGCTAGGATATTCGACGCACATATTATACGTCTCTTGTATAAATAATATCATGAAAAAATACTCTCCGCGGTTTTTTTTTTAATGATATGTTTTCGTGTCGTCTTCTTCGACCGAAACGCGCGCACGGCTCGATCGGTCTCCGCGAGTAATAATAATAATATTACAGTGCGTGCGCGACTATAGTAGTAATATGCGTACATTACAAGACACAAAACCGTATACCTACCAAGACCCTAATTACACGTATTGTTTGCTCACATAAACCCACCCAAACGCCGCGGCGGCGGGGCACTTACACGATTATATAAATAGGATTTAACAAGTCAATTATAATTTTTTATTTTATCGCATACATTATTATATAGTTGCGCGCGTACGCGGCGGCGCGGCCGGCCATTCGCGTTTATGCGTGGCCGGCGTATACCTATACGTACACACGTCGAAGATTATTTCGTATTTAGTGTACTTAACGAACTGTATAAAACATGTTTTGCAATAATTGGGTGCGTATGTGTGTATACGTATATGTACATATATGAGCTGGTGTAACCGAACTAGCGCCCGCGCCAATTCTTCGCAGAATTTTCCGCTATTAATTATCGCATTATTATTAGAGCTGCATCAAACGGGTACGACTCTTATTTACAAGCGCGCGTATAAAACTGTTTATACGGTTTATAATGTACCGTCTTGGAGTTAATTGCGTTCTTAAACGCGGCGAAAATGCATACCGCAACAAAGGACGACGTGTACGCATTATTATAGTGTGTAGTGGATCGTCGCGGACGTGTTACGGTTGCAGAAGGACGCCGAAATCCCAGGATACCAAAAAGAAATATACATATTGTATTTATATATATGAAAAAAAAATCATACTCGCCAGAATGGATTTCAGTAGTTTTTCCTTTATTATTTTCTCGGGCACTGTTCTCTTAAACTTTGGTACGTCGTCGTCGTCGCCGAGCAATGGAAAAACGATTTTCCCGATTCCAATATCCGACGAAAATATAGCTTTTGATGTGATTTTCAAGCTCGAAAAACGGCGCTATAACGACAAACGAGACGAATGATATTATTTATAATATTTTACTACTACACTACGCAAAAAACCAACATCCTATTATTATTAAATTTCTCCCGTCGCTCCGCGCTCGAGATTATATGAATTCGCTCACTTCTCGAGCCCGAGAAGTGGTTTATGTTTTTTTCGTATCGTTATGGAAATCGCCTGCAGAAAGTGTGTCGATAAATATATTGTAATAATATCGATACGAACGATCCGTGTGAAATATTTACTTTAAAACGCCGTGTTTTCTATTCGCCGAGATAAAGTGAATTTCGATCACGCCATTTAAAACGCGCGTTTTCGATTTGCAGATCGATAAGACGACGTTTGCCGCGATTCTTATTCGTGTTTATATATTCATATTTCATTGTATTGTCGTCGTTTTCCTGAACAGTTGACGATATTTTCGTTTGTAACGTGATTTTTACATCACACGCGACGCTGCAGATTCTGTAAGAAATTTTGCATCGTTAAAATATAATATAGTGACGGTGACCAGATTATATAAATAAATCGATAGATACACGCATAATATACATCCATAGATAGCATAATATAAATAAATAGACAGATTCGTATAAATACTTGTAAATGATGATCGACCATGATGACACCAGTACTTCTTGGGGCTTTTATATTAGTGCATCGACCGCGGGGGTAAGGCTACAAATTCAATAAATCATGTTAACCAACAGAGTCTCGTTACAATTCAGACCAATTAATGTCGGAGGAGTTCATATATTTTAGACAGCTCAGAGGGATTTCTAGCCATCTAGCCCTTTCTTATTAATGCGCGTCGCCGCCGCCGCGTTCGAGTAACGTTTGAAATCGATTGCACGTGTCGTATACATTATATCGACTTTGATTTACATCGCTGATAATTGGTCTTATTAGTTAATTTTAGACATACTTGACGTGTAACTCGTGATAACTATAGGAATATCGTATTTTCGTAGTGAAACGCGCTCGCGGAGTGCAACAATAAAGTGATTTTTTTCATTTACGCGCATGGAAAAGCGTGGTTTTTAATCATGCCCACGTATGTATAGGAAACGCGCGCGTATAAATGGAAAACAACCGTACACCAGATGAATAATATTTACCGATTTTAAACTTTACCGAAAGCGAGCAGCCGCTCGGTTTGTCTTGTGCCGCCGCGATAAGTTATTATATACTATATCGAAACGAAATAAAGGATTTTCTTAAATTTTCTTCAAAAGTAACTTATATAATATAATATTCGTGCGCGGTTGGAAACAAACGACTGGCTTATGACATATACAGGCTCATCGCTCACAAAGAACGCGCGATGACAACAATTATTATTATCGATTCCAAATTCAAGAAACGAAATCAGCGCGCGTTTACTAAAAAAAATTCAAACTTCACGATGATCGCGTACAAAATCGATCGCGCGAGATTACTGTAAATCGACGCGACAAAGAAAACCGATAATGATTATTATCGTCGGAGTTTTTTTGCTTTTCGTTTTTTTTTTTTTCGGCTGTCACAGAATTAACGCGAAATGACAAGATGTATGAATTCCTAGTATACGCGACCACAGAACAGCTGTCAAAAAACGGTACCGTGTACTACTACTAGAATAACATTATATTATATAGTGGTTAGAAATAAAAGGAGGAAAAAACTCGAATGAAATTTTTAATAGTTATCGGTGGCGAAAAGACTCGAGCGTTTTTAATTTTTTATCCCCCTCCCCGACATACGAACGGGGAAATTACGGGTTTTTTACGCTCATACTAGACTATTATCGGCCCGGGAAACGCGCGCACGTATATCCATAGAGCGATACAATATATACGTGTAGAGGATTCTGACCTCATACGAAATGACTTGACACAATGACGTTTAAATCCAATTACGTCGTGTTTTTTTGTTTTTTTTTTTTGTCACGTTATGAATTCGTCGACGTGCACAACGTTGTATTTACGCGTTTTACGAGACACACAAACACGCGCGCAGCCGACCGATTGCCATTGGTCATCATCATCCGACCAAGTCCGTACACACACATAAACCTACAAAAACACGCGTTTACCGATTGACAAAAAAAAAAAAAATTGTATTATTAAACAAAAAAAAAAAAAAAACACCGAACAAAATGTCATCCGTCGATACATCTATATAATATGTATTCTATGTGACGCCGACGACCTCTGCGTCTATATACAACAATACCTACACGCTTCATAGTATATAATATACTATATACGTGAGTATGTATATAAATACTATATACGTGTGTATGTATATAAATACCCGCGAACAATATATTATAACCGATATATACGCGCATTATATATACGTGTACATTTTTATACATTATCTCGCGTGTGTGTCATTAGACACGCTAAAAGTAGAGAGGACCGACGCATGCACACGTATAATTTAATTGTGGTTTTTAACGCCAACAGCGCCTGTCATATGCGTCGCCGTCGTCTCGAAGCCACCACAACGTGAAAGAATAGGCATGTGTGTGCGACTAGGTTTTAGTTAATTTTTTTTTTTAATATTTTTCCACTCGACGTCGTCGCGTTCGTCTCTATACCTATTACCTATCTGTATTTATGTATACTTATATTTTTACGCGCGCGCGCGTGTGTGTAGTGTGTTTGTAGTGTGTGCGCGCACTCGCCATTGTCTGTCTTCCGGCGGAAAACGGAAGCGAATAAAACGCACATCGACCGACGAATATAATACATATACACGCGCGTCTTCACTTATCTCGTTTCGCCGGTTAACCTTTAGAGAGGACCGCGCGTGTGTGCGTGCGTTTTTGTCAGACGTTCGTTTACCACATAATAATAATAATATTGTTGTACGTACACGTTTTCGCACAGACGTCCTGTGCTCGCGGTCACGCGACCGTTTACCGATGGAAATTTAAACGGTTAAATCGGTTCTCGATAACACAGGATTTAATATATTATGGTATAACGTGAGATATATTATAAATATATATACTATAGTGTATATAGTTAATCGCGAACGTGGTAAAGCGATTTTTAAAATTGTTTTTCTTAATAAACTCGCACACGCACACCGGTTTCCGTTAGAGGTACATATATAATAGATACTTATACGTGTAGAACACATATTAAACAACAGCAGGACTCTATCGTTTTGAAAATATGTTTTATCGAATCCCATGCCAATCCCCCTATCGTCTATAGCAGTGTTTCCCGACCAATTTAACGAGAATACACAAAACCGATCGTATGAAAATATTATGGAAATCGAAGAAAAAATCGACGGGACCGCGGGTCGGGAAACACCGGTCTATAGCATCACCCCGTTAAGTCTAACTGTAAATAAATATAATCGGTATAACTTACGGTCTGTCGGCGCGTCGCTGTCTCGAGAGGTTCGGCGTTCGTCTGTTGGCTCTTGCAATAAAGTAAGTATAGAGTAACACGAAAGACACGATTAAAAGTTTCATCGGTCGTTGGACGAGATAAATAATAACGACCGACACACGTCGTTGAGAAAAATAAAAACCGCTGTTGTTAAAACACCGAGAGCAACTTTCCGAACCGCCGTCGGCACTAGACTGATCGTCCGCATGTGCACCGGAAAGCTGTTGCACTTTCTTGCGTCATTGGTCGGATTGCGCGCGCAGTTCGGTCGTCATTGGCCGGGTGGCGCGCGAGCAGTTTGGCTTTCATGGGCCGTGTCATAGTCAACGCAATATTAGACTTACGTAAACTTTTAATTATTCCGCGATTTCACACAAACACACTGATTAATGTTATTACTATTGTTACATAATAATGTGTTCATAACAAACGAACTTATATCATTTTAATTAGGTAATAATTTTATGCCGATAACCGATTTGTTCGATTGTCATACGTTTCCGGTGGGAAAATCACGATTTTTTTTTATGGGTAGCAAAAATATGATTTTGTAATCACGTGAAAAAAAGTGGGGTAGCTGTCGCTAACCCCTACGATTGAAGGGGGGCTATCATTTATGTTAAATTTTAAGCGTCGCCTTGTCCTAATAGTACACGTGTATAAGTACACATTACAGGAAAAGAGTCAAGGGTGGCACATTTAAATTTGATCAGCAGTTAGGTCCCCTAGTGTCCCCCTGCGTTGCCTTCAACTGTTGCCACTGCTTCTACTAAACCTATTCTGCACATCCTGCGAAAAAGTCCTGTGCACGCCCCTATGCAGTTTTGTCATCATTGTCAGCACACATGCAATATGTCATGTCGTTACATGTTTTATTTACCATTGTTGTAGTGATGACGATTGCAGGATGTATCATACTTAACAATTTCAAGTTAAAACGCGAACATACTGCAGTGTGTTCTGGATGGACTATATATTGCTCGAGTGTAGTTTTTGACAGTTTCTTTTGTTAATAATATATCACACGATCTATATTTTATAATACCGAGTACCTATACAGTGCAAGAATATTGAACAGAGTAATAAAATCATTTACATAAAACACCTGTTTACTTATATGTTACAATTAATACGAATTAAAAGAAAAAAGAAAAAACGTCACGCGTGCGCGTAACGCATTGGATTTCATCAAACCATGCGACACGTTTCCATATAGTAAAACGTAACGAACGCGAGCGCTACGATAACGGCATGGCGTGGTATGAACGGAAAAAATAACAAAACCGACGACTTCAAATACTTTATGCGAATTCAAACGGCTCGAACCGTCGGAAAACAGTGCGAGTAAAAAACGTGGCTATTAAAAGGGGGGGAAATAAAAAAAAAATTAACGACTATTTTCATTTTTTGGACCGCTGCCGCGGCGGGGGACGCCGCCGTATCGATTTCCTCACCTCGTGGGCGTTTCGCGTAATAAATTTAAATATACCGTCACACAATACGGCCGATAATAGGCCGCGCACGCGCGCGCTGTTTTCGCACTGCACTACGCAATGTTTATCGTATGGAAAAACAGCAATCTTTATTACACTGCACCGCGTGTATAATATTTGTCGTATAAATAAGAAATACAGCGCCGCATTGCGCGACGACCGTTTCGCTGCAGATGACGCGCGATCCGTTACAGTATAACGTTTACGAAATTATATTTATTTCGTTCCGTATATACATAATACGTATATATATATATATATATTATTATATACCGTTGGACGAGCGATTAATAATATTAATTTAACAGGCTGAAATTTTACACCGCGTGCGCGTAAGTGTTTTCGACGCGTTTCGAACACAATCAACACATACGGCGCTCGCGTCGGGGCAGGGGGAAACGAGTCATTGTACAAAACGAATGGACCGAAACCCCGCGCGGCCGACATGTGTTCGATCAGGAACTCCGGTCCGAATCGAGTTCAATTGAAAATCGTATAAACGCGAGGCGGCTATATAATATAGCGTGTGTACGAGGCGTTTCACACCTATATTATATACTATTATTATGTGTATATACTCGTCGCACTTTGCTGCGGAAACGCCGCCGGAGGATACGATAATTAATGTACGAGTGAAACCTCTAAATACCGGACACTCGTCGATCGCCGAAATTATTTCGGAGGTGTTTAATAAAGCGAGAGGTCGTATACACGTTTATAAAAAATATATTCGCATATATTTATTTAAAATTATTTATTATTACACGTTTATCTCTATAGCCCATATTTAAATATGCGCGAAAAGACAAAAGAAAATCGACGAAATATTATAAAAAAATTAAAACTAACGTTTATAATATTATTGATAAAAAAAACCACTTACTTTTGCTCGTTTCATATTTCGACGCCGAGTAATTTCGCGTGTCAATGCGTTTTCTAATTTCACCGGAGAACAATAGCAATTCTATTCCCTAATCGGACAGAAGAAATGTATTTAAAGTCGACGCGATAATATTTCAACGATAAGTTTAAGTATAATACGCGGGTATAATAGTAATAAAATACAACTTACGTAGACTTTTGTCGACTAGATGCCGCACAATATTATTATTCTTAATTTGGATTGAAAACGATTAAAATAAAATGTTGTAACGCCATAAAAGTGTCCGGTATTCAGAGGGTTTCCTATAGAAAAGTACTGATATAGTGTCCAGCGTTTCATTGTGTTACCATAATATAGCTGTTGCTGCTGCTGATGTTCACAAACGAAGTGACGATCGGCCGCGTGTTAATGTGTGTACACGATCCCCGTGCGACGTATTAGCTGGTGCTATAGTGAAGAAGATGAAAAAAAAAAAAAAAACAAATAACGCACCGATTATACTCTAAACGATAATGTTAATTTTTTATTATATTTAATTTTTACACGTAACAAGAATAATATTTACACAGAATAAAATATCGCGTCATGACGATCTGAGAAAAGAGAGAGAGAGCGATCGAGCGCACAATATTATTATCATAAATATATATATAATATTATGTATATAGTTTACACGTATAACTCCTAAATATCAGGTTATGATTGGAAACGGAAATCGTTTCAAAACCGCGAGTATAAATATATAAACACGAATAATAATAATAATAATAATAATAATAATAATA